>JABFEA020000036.1:22798673-22809546 GCA_019775915.2 Cyphomyrus plagiostoma
TAGTGTCCTCAACAGTGAATACCCGTGCAAAACTGTCATTGAACTCATTTACTATATCAATGTCACTTTCAATTATATCAATATTAAAAAAATCACTGTTGCATGGTGTCAGTATCAGCTTATACTCTGCTAATTGCTTACGATCAGTTTAGGTAGCAGTCTGGCCCATTACTGTTCCAGTTTTGTTGTTCTAAGCATTTGTTTTCATTTTTCATGTGAGATATGTCAACCACACAAAACTTTATGTCTTGCTGAAATGAGCAAGTGGCAGAAAGATTTATGGGCGGACAATACGCCACTCCGCAGCCAAAGACAGATGGCGTAACAAACAACTGCACAGACCTCACTCACAGCGGCTACGGGTGACACGTCTTCCCACAATCTACCATCTGCGAAACCCAACACTCTTGGTTGCTCTCGTCATCACTCAGTATCTTTTGACCCAGGAGGAATTCTACGGCCGTGAACTGATACTTGCGGACCGGGACATGGTGGAGCAGGAAGCTGATGAGATCCTGAAAGGGGCGGACACCGTCGACGTGGCCTTCCTGGTTGTGGGTGATCCGTTTGGGTGAGTAGGACGCTGCACAGCTGGGGGTATCTTAAGTAACCCCAGCATTTGAGTTTCCAACTTTATCTTGGTGGTGCAAGGAGCCCGTTTTGGAACATTACAAAAGTCTGATTTGAAATAGTTGAAGAGATTATGTGCAGTATAGTACAGTATTCTGAATAGCTTAACTTGATGTTAATGATATAATACAACTGGGATACACAGGCATGTTTTCTGTAGTGATTAGAGGAGAGTGAACAGGGCACTTTGCCCTGCTTTCCTCCTGGACCTTTCTATAATTCATTATGGTAGGCCGTGACAGCACAAGTTATTAAAGGGAAATTTCAAAGCCAACACAGAAATCAAATATTTATGGGAATTTGTTCAGGTCTGGTGGTACTTCCCAGAATACAGGACCAAACAGCTTGGACTTAAGCGCACCAGAAAAGCCGAGGCAGCATTCTGGAAAGATCCACAGGCTCCCCATCTGCTATAACCACTTGTGTTGCAGGCAAAGACGTGCAGAACATTTAGCTCGGCAGATTTTTTCCACCCGCAACCACGAAAGCCCATATGAATGAGGTTCCCACTCCAGGCCTCGCTTTCCCTCTTGGTCACGATATCCTTGGCGCACACTTCGGTTTTTATAAAGTTAATCACATATTGTAGGTCCGTGGATGAAACAGGAGGCCAGAAATGTGTGTTTCCATTTTGGCTGGATCTCTGACTGTGTATGGTGTTACGGGACTTTTACCGGAACAGCTGAAGACTAACGACAGTTGTGCTTTAGCCATGTGACTCTACATTGGTTCGATATGCTTTTTTGTACTTGTTTAGGGCTACTACCCACAGCGACTTGGTCCTGAGGGCGGTGAACGCTGGCATCAGATACACAGTCATCCACAATGCCTCCATTATGAATGCGGTTGGATGTTGTGGTCTTCAAGTAGGTACACCCTCAGCTTCCTCAGTAAGAAATGATTGAGGAATCTTCCTCACCTCTGGGGGACTCCTCTTGTCATTTCCCATGGAATAGTGGTACCACCTTTGAGTAAAAACAGTAGAAAGTACAGTATAAGCTGTCATTAAGTGATGGCCAGGAGCCTGTAGCCTAAAGCGACCTCAAGCTTGACTGTATATGAGGGACTCTTTGGTCTCAGAGACTAAGGTGTGGATCTCAGGTGTGGATTATTGGGGGCGGGGGTTGGACTAACAAGCCTGCCTTTAAGGCCACTCATTGGGTGGGATGAGCTGTCACCAGAGGGTGTAGTGCACCAGGCTGGGCCACACCCTCTCCACACGGCCGGGCCACATGACATCACTTCCTGAGAATAACAGGAAGCACCTTGCCTGGGTTTCTTTGTACTAGAAGTCTGTTGCTAGGTAATCGACTGTGCTCAAATGGAGCTGGGTGGTTTCGCAAACACTCATAGTTATGAGACTAGACGAAGGGAAACATTTCACGAAAAAAATCTGTCCCATAGTCCCCTCAGAGCCTCATCTATGAACCGTATCAAGTATTATCCTTTTAAATGATCATTTACAATTATTTACACAGTAGTAATAATAATAGTGATGGGTGCTTCTTTTGGCAGCTGTATAACTTTGGTGAGACTGTTTCTATAGTCTTCTGGACTGACTCTTGGAAACCTGAGAGCTTCTACGACAAAATCAAGAGGAACCGTGACAGTGGGTTGCACACGCTATGTTTGCTCGGTGAGTGATTGACGGTGGGTCGCCCAGTGTGTGACAGTGGTAAGCTTGGTGAGTGACAGTAGGACGCCCGGTGGGTGACAGTGGGAAGCTTGGTGAGTGACAGTAGGACGCCCGGTGGGTGACAGTGGGAAGCTTGGTAAGTGACGATGGGACGCCTGGTGTGAGACGCTGGGAAGCCTGGTATGTGACAGTCACCATAAGCTGTGTGACCAGTCCAGGCAAACCCCCCAATTACAGGCTTATTCTCCAGGGTTCCCCACACCTACTGGTCCCCCAGCAGGTGGGCCTCTCGGGGGAGAGGTGGGGTGAAGCCCCAGGGACCTGTCAAACGCCGGCCTGGCAGCACTTTCCACAGAATTGCTTTTCCCCGGAGCAGCACATTAAGATCCCTGTTTGAGGCCCAGTGAGGGTGTTTCCCGGCTGGCTGGTGACGGCACAGTGACAGCAGATGGCCACACTGATCTTAATTCACTTTTATTGCCATTCTGGGCGATGGCGGCTGACGGTCCCCTGCCATTCTGCAGCAGACCCCCCCCCAATATGTCCCCAGGTGTTGAGCGGCGTGTGTGCAGGGGAGGTGGGGGGGCTGGGGCTGGTTATTGAGTGGAGACTAGTGAAAAGCACCTCATCGGCGGGAAACTGTCCTGCCCGACCAATCTGCATGACAAAAGGCCTCCACAGAGGGACGGGACGATGTGATGACTGCCTTTCATTACCACATACTATACTCATGCAATTAAGCCCCCAGCCCACTCTGCTTTCATTCTAACAGTGATATTCCCAGTAATAATGACAGACGCACAAACTCCCACGGCGCCGTCACCCAGCAAGGACTAAAATAAAGTCCATTGTGGCCGTCAGTTGTGTCCCACTGTATTTTATGGATTCGGGGGCGAGGGGGTCAGGTCTTCACGCAGCTTTTGCCTCATGTTTTCCAGACATCAAAGTCAAGGAACAGACCATGGAGAACTTGATGAGGTACGACACATTCTACCCAAACAGACGGTGGCCTTGCTGAATTATATCCCTGTCCTACATTCTTTTTTTTTTGATAAATGCTGCCTTGCAATGCGTGCCGTTTGAGGTTTATTCTAGGCATGAATTTACTGTATGCTTATACGCAAAGCTGGCTGGCTGCGTCCATGGGCCTAGAGGAGCAGGGATGAGATGTTTGTCTTGGCTGCGCACTCTGTCATCATGGCCGCTGGTGGCTCGCGTCCAGCTGAGACGTTTTATGTCGCACTGCCCGCTATGTTCTAAGGAAAAAAGATTTACAGTGGATTTTAAACATACCCTCTTTGTGCTACAATGTTGCTTTTGCCTGACCTGGTATTTTATTGGGGGTCATTCATTTAAAAAAAAAAAATCTAATGAGGAATGTTTCCCCATTTTCAGGAAACTTAGAAACGCTTAAGTGATTAACTTGGCTGTCGGGAGTCGAACGGATTTATGAATGTGTAGGTAAAACGGCGTAAATAAGGTGGGGCTGGTGTGAGGTCGAGAAAAGACTCTTTGGTCACAGCATAAAAACGGACCTTTATGTTCACCAGAATATCCTATTAAAAAGCGCCAAAAATGACTGTGAGATTCAGGTCAAAAGTCAGCCCTGCGCCTCACAAAGGCAAAGATGATCTGATGTTTGCTTCAGTAATTAGGTGTAAATCTGACCCTGTCACTCCTGATGTGCTTTCACACATGTGAACACCTTTTTAAACAATTACATTTAGTGCAATGTTTATGGTAATAAAGCTACACAGAATATTTCTTTATTGACCCACTTTGAAAATGGGAAATGGACTGATTTTATCCTCATTCATTTGCCTCTCAATTTGCATCTTTTGAGGTTTATACAGAATTCAAATGACACTTTAATCTTCTATTCACAAAAATTACCTTTTATATCTGAAACATCTAAATATGAATAGATTGCAGTATTTTAATTAGTATTCTGTAACGATATTACTTAAAATATTTTCAGGAGAGAATATACATAACTTGTTACAAGCAGGACGGTGAAAAAGTGATGAGTGATCAGAAAGAGTGATCAGAAAGAGTGATCAGAAAGAGTGGTTAGCTGAAGTCTCAGCTGAGAGAACCTGTGCAACCTTGATGTCAATTCTGGAAAACTGCAGAGATTGGGGAGACACTGTCTCCAAGCTTGTACCCGAGGAGGTAGTGAGACAGAGACAGTCCACAGAGTCACCAAGAACAACATAAACCTTCTGTGAATTTCTGCTGCTCAGGGCTGGAGGACTCAGCGGAGAGATCAGCCCTGTCTTCTTTTTTTGTAAAGGGGCCGTAAGATTTACGAGCCACCCAGGTACATGAGCGTGAATCAGGCAGCGGAGCAACTTCTGGAGATCGTGCAGAACCGGAGGGAGCGGCAGGAAGACCTTGGTGAGTGGACACGGTGTGACCTCCCCCCCAGATACCACAGGGAACCATGACTCTGCAACAGTTAGAGGAGTAGCATTCTATTGCTGTTGGTATTTGGTGAGGTTTCTGAAGGTAGTTTTAGATGTGCTCTAAAGATTATGAATTCTGTCCTTCTTGAAATTAACTGTACAAAAGAGAAGTTCCTCACTTTGAGGACCACTGGCTTTTAATTATTGATCCAAAACGGGGTTTTACACTGTCCAAGTAATAACCAAGTTATCTCCACCTATGGACCTTCAGGCCCAGAATGACCCAGTGTAGAGAGTTAGTTTCTCTAGTTTCATTGCGGCTCTGATTTGCTGATACTGCTTCCCATGAAGAACCTTAACACTCCAGCCACTCACCAATGCTCCTCACCCATCAGCCATCACAGAAGACACCATCTGCGTGGGGCTGGCGAGGGTGGGGGCCGAAGACCAGGCAGTGGCGGTGGGGACGCTGCACCAGCTGGCATCATGTGACCTGGGCGGGCCCCTCCACTCCCTCGTGGTCACGGGGCACCTCCACCCGCTGGAAGTGGACATGCTCCGCCTTTTTGCCATTGAGCTCGACACCCTTCGGAATCTCAAGATGACGGACAGCTCCACGTATCTGTCCTAGGAGCAGTGTGCTCAGGAGGGCCAGGTACCTGAAACGTGCTCCTGTGAGATGAGGCCATTCTGACAGTCAGACGGTGCGGATTATCCTCTTCTCCCTTCAGAAGACGACGCCTCCTGCTTGGGATCTCCACACGGAGTGTGTGCACCTGCTACCTTCCGGCGTATTCAGGAAGAGCTGATGAGAAAATGGCTCATGAACGACTGCTTGAGACAGATGGATAACCTGAGAATCCCCCCAAAACTACATTTGATGTATCATGCCCGGTCTGTATTGATTTTCTGTAATATACCTTAGAATTCATCTTCACTTTAAAGCCCTTAAATGTCATTTGCCTAAATCCCAGAAAAGATTAACCAGGTATTATTCATCATTCAAAGGTTAAAGCCCCACATCAAGTGTTACAGGGCAAAATAAAATGGGAGATGGTAAATGCACAGTTTAGGAATAAAAAGGCTTGTGCTTTTGGTATCTTGACAGTTACTACATTCAGCAATAATTAAATATAATCCTTGTTCAAAAATGCTTTGAAAATATGAGTCATGCTTGGGCAGATTGCATTTGCTGCGATGTTCAAAAACTTGCTTCCTATTTTGAGTTTGGAAACAGGCTGCATGGTCACATGCAGGAAACAGTGCGAGTGTGTGTGTGTCCACAGGCCAGCATATGGAAGCTGAGGAACGTTCCAGATTTCACGTGCGTGTGGGTTGCAGGTTTCAGCAAGGATGTCTGAAAGTGAACTTATCGACATGCGTTAGTTCTTGCAGGTCTAATGGGTCAGCCGGTGTTTTTATGGAAAATGCTAAATTCATTCCTAACTGAATGTTCTGGGCAGTAAGTAGTACAGTTTCTTCGTGTGCTGCTTTTGGGCTGAACTGGGTCTCATCTTCTTGAATCGGAACTAATTAAATTTTTCCTCAGACTTGACCTTATCTGTGTCCCTCATCATTTTGCTGTTGGAACACACCCAAGCTCAGTGACCAAAGACCATTCTTGCCATTCCTTGAGCAGCTGCCTGTAATGAGCCAGTGTCCTCAATGCTTCGCTACTTAACGCATAACCCTGGGATCCCAGCTTTCTGCTCCTTGGACCTGCTCCCTTTTTGGTTGGGTATATGGTTCAATTTCATTCTCTGCTCTGAACGGTCACTTATAAATCAAGCATGCAACCATGAATAGCTGCATTGTATTCATTCGAGACCAGCTCTGCAAGATCATGCCGTATTATACCTGTGCAAAAGTTTAGACTCACAGCTAATCTACACCCGTTTATGTATATATACCCACTTATGGGTCTGGGGATGATTTACCTTCCAAGGCAGTAGAGGTTTCCTTGTTCAGGGAGAGTTTATTACAGCTGGGTTCACATTCATCTGCACATGGAACAAGGTTATGGGCGCCCATCCTCCCATGTGGTTCATAAAACGTCAATCACCACTGTGGATTATATCAATCTGATATCAGAAAATGTGAAGCTGTACTCGTACCATTCATGAGGCTGTCATCTAGCTAAATATCCTGTGTCAGGTTAGCAGGACAGGCCAAGATGTGAGAGGAAGCTGCAAAGCTGCAGTGCAGCTTTCCAAACGGGGAGCCACACCACATGAGACGCTGCACTCTTCCAGGACTCTGGGAATTCTGGGAAACCTCTGAAAATGAACTGGTATCCTATGCTAGAACCTTCCACCACACACACACACACAAATAAATTCATTTAAACGTGCAGTAAAACTGTTTATTACATTGCAAAAAAAGTTATATATATATATATATATATATATATATATAACTGGCCAACTTGGCTTGTTAAAAACTAAGACCGACTGGGGCAGTGAAACCACGGATGCAGTTCACGTTCACATGTGCTCTTAGTGGACCCCAAACGAGGATGACTGCAAAACCAGATGCTCCTGTGGTCCGGAGGGTTCGTCCACACATTATGCTAGTGTTTAAGAAGGTCCAGTGAAAGTCACGGCATTCCAGAATGATGGGGGGGGAAATCGGTGGGCTGGAACTCCGATGGCGTTGGAACGCCAAACCCAGAAAGAAGACCCTCAGATTCTGAGTTACTTTGTCATAAACAAGTCGAAGTAACTCTTACTTGAATGGTCAGGTCTGCTTTCTGCAACAGTTTACTTCAGGTCATCCTTAATGCGATTACAAAGGCACTTTGGAAACCAAGAAATGAGTTTTGGTTCAAGAAGTCCGCAAAGTGCAATAAGAATGGCCAGTTGGAGTTCTTCATGACAGTGTCAGTCAGGCGTGATGCGTTTATAAAAATAAAATAAAAAAACAAAAAAAAAATTCTTACAACTTCAGGACACCACCAACTTCAACAGCTAGTACCCCCCTTCTGGAAAATTAACACACTGATGATCAAACAGAGAGAATGACCAAAATCAAAAAAGCATCCAGATGGGTGTACTCAGAAGAGGGTTTTGGCAACTGATGACAAAATTCACCTTGTTTTGCTTAGATTTCATATGATTATTAGCTAGTTTTATTTCCCCATTTTACGTTCAAGTTTTTTTTTTTTTTGTGGTTTTCTTTTTTTGATTTCCTGGAGAGTGTTGAAAGCAGCTGCTCCATCTTGGTCCCTGGAATTGTACGGAGACTCTGAAATCCCAAATTGCATGGTTTAAGATGGAGGCGACTTCTCCATGGCGGCAGGCATGAATGCCTTTGGTCCCAGGAGTCCAGAGAGTCCGGCACTACATGGCGGCCACGTCGATCTGAACATAGAGCTGCCGCACGCCGGCCTGCTGACAGGAGAGACGAACGCAAGCACGTGGTCAGACAGACCTGCCACTCTAAGGAGACAGCCGGATACGTCCATTTCGTCCCAGGTGAAGGTACCTGTGTGAAGATGTTGTGTGTCTGGCTGAGAATCCAGCGGGCGTCGGCGTCGGGCGCAACCAGCAGCTTCAGCGTGCCGACATAGACGTCCGTGCAGAGCGTCCAGAAGTGCGGCTCCTGGAGATTATAGACGCCCTGCAGCTGCTGCACCTGCACAGCGACCAACGCATTAAACGCTGCATCTTAAAAAAGAAAGAAAGAAAAAAATAAACAATTATTGATGCTCTACATACCCTCTGGTAGCATCCCGGGAGGGCGTGGTCCAGGGCCGGGGGTGTTCGCTGCATCAAGATCCCAATGGACTCCCTCAGCAGGGGAACCACACTGCAGATAACAAGCAGGGCAGGATGAGATCGGTGCCTGTGACGGCCCAAAAGCCGTGCAGAACTCTCCGCCCGGCCCCGCTTTCCCAGCCCCTCCGAAGCTTCTGCGCATTTTAACTGGTCGCTCTTTAGATGAACGATGAAGGGCAGTGAAAGATCAGGTGCCGTTTAGAGAAGCAAACTGGGTGCAGCTGCTGGGGATAAGCTGGCAGAGGCGTGATCCAGGCCAGCTGATGGGCTCAGGCCACTGAAAACCCCCACGATCATCACTGTGCACTTCTGGCCTCTTATAAAATTCAGACACACTTACGCAGCTTTGCTGGGCTTCAAGCAGGACCTAACAGCAGTTTGTCTTAGTTTGCTCACTGACCTCCTCGACCATCTTAAATCAAGTTATTAAAGAAACAGACAAATATATGAGTCTCCCTTCCACCCCACCAGATACTTCCACTGTTTGATGAAAACCACGCATGTGCGCACTTACTCACAATTGTGACTTTGTAGATGGAATCTCCTCCATTTACTGACATAATCTGACATAACTGAACAATGAAAAGATGTTTCATGACATCATCTATTTAGTATTTGTTTGTACTAGATAACATTTGTATTCTGAATGTTTATCTGTAAGGATTACTTTATATCGCTAATTTTAACAACTTAACGTTGATAACTAGATGGCTATATAATTAACATCATTGTAAATCATGAATGTAAAACAATATTAGTTTGAATCTTGTTGACACTGACATACGTGCCTCACTGACAACAAATAAAATATTGAACCCTTCACTGACAGCTGGGTAAGGATAGGTTTCTATATGCGGTTTGTATGGTCTCGTTACGTTGTTTTAAGTTGACTTTGTGAAATAGTAAATGAGGAAATGCATTTTTTCACGATTCTTAAATAATGGATTTTTGGAGATACACGTTTCCCCATCGGACAGTGACGATATGTTACCCCAAGCTCTTCGATCTGAGGGATCAAACTTTCCTCTCTCAGCAGAGGTGAGGTGTCCACAAAGCCGACTCCTCCATACATTTCCTGCACTTGCCTGCCTGCCTCGTGCCAGACTCCTGCAGTGCCCCGGGGTGGCGCTCGTACAGATACTGCCTCCTGCAGAGCGAAACTCGCAGCACAGTGAGCCGTCACCCAAACCACAGGGCATGACCTCATCGCATCATTCCAGCTCTCAAGTTCCAGAAGGACCTTAATCATCATCTCGTCACTTAAGCGTTACGGATCGCCTGCCTCCCCCGGTTAACTGTGCTGGTTATGGCACACAGTATGGAATGTTTTATATGCACTTTAAACAAACCAGAATAAGTAGGCGTTGATGGTAAAGCCTTTCACTATAGAGTTTCCCATAGGGCACCCAGTTTCCCATACAACAGAAGAACCAGTCGCAGCATTTAGAGACAGTCTACTGTGGTCTGTTTTCAGTCCAGTCCATTCCAGCTACCCAGCTGCTGTACATGCTGTGTTCTGACCCTCTGGCTCTGTACCCCCCTGCCCCCCCCTGCCTGCAGTAGACTTCTGAACAGCCCTAGTTCTGTGTGCGACGTCAACTCCTGCAGACAAGGTGTCTGACTGCAGGCGCTCCATCATTTTAATTAATGTTATTATCGATGAAATATTTATTCAATGAGCAGTTTCCTCTGGTGAGCTCAGTAGTACGTCCTGGGGGGGGGGGGCTTCATACCACCATCCAGCTATTCAGTGAAAAACAGGAAAATTTTACTTAGGCTTGGTATGAAACCTCACTCATGTTTTATAAAGTGGAAAGTCATCATATATCCTTCTCTACGCGCTGTTGAACTTGAGAGGAACGTCTGGAAACACAATCAGCTTGGGTTCTCCTCAATCCCGAGTCTCAGCAAACCAGATCTTGGCGTCCCTTTCTAAGGAAGCCAGCCTCGACGGGCACCGCTTCTCTGCGGCCTTTGAAGCTTGTTTGAAGCTCTTTTGAGCTCCCGGAGAGCTTGAAGCTTACACAAAACAGCCGGCCTGGGCCGGGAGGGAGGCTGCTGCTGTCCAGACCGCGACTCCACGCCCGCCAGCCATGGGGTCATGGAGCCTGCTGGTGGCACAGGGTGAAGGTAGGCGAGCTACAGCACCAACACCCTCGTCGCCACCCAAACACTGAGGCCAGCACCACTGCACCCAGATGATCTCAGACGGCTTAACGGTGCCAGCCGTACCGCACGAATCCCCCCCGACCGCAGGCCCTCTCCTCATCACAGAATCATCTCAGCTGCCCCAAGAAAAGCGGCTCAGCCACGGCAGGCTAATGATGTCCTGCGTCGTCTTCCAAAGCCGCAGGTCGACCACTGGCACACATGCAAGCCATTACTTTCTGGGTTTGGCGTTTTTTCCCTTCCATCTCTGATTACCC
>JABFEA020000036.1:22859789-22902559 GCA_019775915.2 Cyphomyrus plagiostoma
GACAGAGAGACAGACAGAGAGACAGACAGAGAGACAGACAGAGAGACAGACAGAGAGACAGACAGAGAGACAGACAGAGAGACAGACAGCCTCACCACACTGCCCAATCTGCATGGAGACCAAACAAACGAGGCCTTATTCACCTCCTCCTCGCCCCCCCTCCCCGGTGCTGACAGCAGTATACTGGGCACAGGAAGGGCAGAGAGATCTCCACAGTTGCATAACAGTCCCCTTTCTTGCACTCCTTTAATCAAGTTAACACCCTCCCCCCCATCTCCCTCTGAAAGGGTAGCATCAACTGTGCGATTAACAAGAGGATAATGGATGGGGGGGGGGCATGCACATCCTGGGTAAGCCCCCCCCCCCTTCCCATTCCAACCTCTTAATCACCATCTCTTCTGCCCTGTTTCTCTGAAGTGATTAATCTGGCAGCTGTCTTCACCAGAAGCTTCCTTAAGGGCCCAAACCAGAACGACTGAGTGCCAGCCTGGCTAAGTGATCAGCTGGGGATAATCACTCGACCGCGTAAACAGATTGATCCCATTCGTCACATGACTTGAAGGTAGAGAGCTGGTCATAGAGAGGCACGCATGTGACGGCGGACACCTCACTCCTGGCCTGACAGTCAGCTACCTAACGGGACGGACAGCCCTCCTGACATGCCTGGACTCCGCTTGCCAGCTCTGGTTTCAGTCTGGAGGCTCTTGCATCTCCCTGAGCATGTGAAAGTACAGATCCACTAAAGAAAATAGCTCCATCCAGAGGCATAGGGGGCCAGGCCTGTGCCAGGTGTGTCTGCACAGAGGTGGCCAGCCTCAGGTCCTGGAGGTGCACACACACCCACGGTGACGAGGGAACAGCGAGTCCTACCAGCGGCTGCTCCCTAGAGCAGGCAGGAATGCTGACTCAGAAGGACTGAAAATAGAGTGGGCGATTCAGCAGGCCGCCAACACCGCAGCGGTGCGGGAGCCGATCACGGAGCGGGTCTACACCGCAGACACCCTGCCACAGAGCCATACCCCAGTAACACAGGCTGCAGATAACACCCATCTGCTTGGATAAACGGAGAGCTGTAATGATGCCAGGTCTCACACCGTATGGAGCGGTTTTTATTAGGTCTCCTTGTAAATCACTGACTGGAACATCCCACCACCCCTCACCCCGATGGTCCCCTAGGCTTTCCTGTGCACCCCACCAGCTGTCAGACCACCATTTAGCAGCAGGAGGAAAAGAAAACAGCTAGAGGCCAGAGACTGAGGTAGACTGACACTTGATAACTTCAGGAGGGCACAGTGTTTGGGTGCATGTGTGTGTGTGTGTCTGTGGGGGGGGGGGGTCCTCCTTCCTTCCTTCCTTCCGAGACAAACCCACCCCTCCCTCAGCCAAGACGCTTCATGCCGCCGGCAAGGAGCCATGCGAAGACGGCGCGCCATTACATAACTGTTCTCTGGCAAACCACTGTGGCACGGGCAGGACTGGGATAGGAAAGGCGAGCCAGCCGGCGAGGCCACATGGAGGTGGGGGCATTTTCAATTGGGGGCACCGCACAGGTCCTGCTGAAACAGCAAAAGCATCTCTTACCTTGTGGATACCTTGCAAACAGTCGAGAATGGTCAGGCTGTATGTGCAATTCCCAAAAGAGGCATCCCTAGAAAAGAGGGGAGGAGGCTGCATTAGCACTGGGCGCTATAAACTATATACGATATAAATTTGGCCAACGGGAGAGATTTTGATTATACCGTCCTATCGCAGAAATTTCCCCTCCTTGACCGCAAAAACGGCGCAATGAAGTCGCGTCAAATAAATAATAAATTTGTATGATTTATATGAAAATTGTTTATATGATTATTGCAGCACCCGGCGGCAGAGTCCTGCACAGGTCAGATTTTGACCCGCCCGTACCCGTCATACATACACCCGTATCCGAACTGTTATCCGACAGAAATAAAATTAAATTCCGCACCCAATCTGCTATAAATACCGACACCCGACCCGCACCCAAATGAAAATGTCAGATTAAAAATTAAAAAGACAAAAGTTTATTGGCACAACAAACAACCAGTGACATGTGCAACATCAGTTGAAAAGGCATAGCCAAATGTTAATGTTGCTTAACAGCCTAATAAGCAAAACAAATGGTAGTAACCTACCTCCAAACTCAAATAATCTTTGATAGCCATGCCCACACATAGCCTTACCAGCTTACAAATAAATGTTTTAATAAAACTAATATCCTATAAAATGTACATTAGGCTATCCTGCACAGTATTGGGTTTTATAGGCTACCTATATGCACTGTCCATTTTCCTTTGATTACCCAATTGGAATTCCTAGGCGAAGGCAAAGTCTAGCGTTTGGTGCGGTGCTTTATATTACTGTGTAAACACGAATATCTTCCACAGTTGATGGCCTCAGCTGACTGCTACAGCATCCATTTCAAACAACTGGAGGAGATCGCACAGGTTTTTTTGAAAATGAAAGTGGGAGAAATTTCTGGGAATGCGCGTGCCGCCATGAACTGATATGGATTTTATGTTTTATCATCTTGAATGCAGGGATTTTGTCACTAAAATATAGCCCTAGGGTATTTTTTGTTGGCACACGTTTTGAAAACCGAAATTTTGCTCTCCTGCGTCCGACCCGACCCAATAGAAATATTTTTCACCAGTTTCAACAGAATTTGTAAGTCACCAGTCAGGTACCCGAACCCGTGCAGGAATCTGCCTGGCAGGACCTTTATGGGAGAGATGGTCATACTAATACAGATTGAGTTGTGACACTAATTTAGTTCTGTGTGTCTTGTTTTCTGCTGACCTATACAGTTTACAAAACCAACCCGTGTTTTTGATACAAGATAAAACCAGTGAAGTTACATGAAATATTTTCATATTTTTTCTATAATTGCAGATTTGCACAATATAAATATTCTACGTTCATGACTACTTCCAAATGTGTTAAGTTTATTATACAACTTCCTGCTACAATGTCTTTGCTATGGACATATGTTACCCTTTCAAAAACAGTTATATTGAAATTTACGGATCAAATCATATACCGCAATATATACCGTCTACCGTCTATGCTTCAAATTATACCGCAATATGAATTTTATCGCCATACCGCCCCGCCCTAGGCTGCATAAAGTTCGACTGATAGGACACAACGGAGACGAGCCAAGCATCCCATAGAACAGGAACTGCTCCTGTGGAACCTGGCAGAACCTGCCAGAGTCCCATTTCCCTCAGGGAGGAAAACAGAAAGCGCAAGGTGCTGCCGTCAGGCTGGAGCAAAGTAGAGTTCCTGGTCCACCGCCTCGACAAGTGGAACTGAGGCTGAAATCCAACCGCTGGCTGACAACAGACAAGTCCAACTGACCGTGGAGAAACCTGACAGCTATGAGGGTGTTATGGAGGTACAGCTTCTGTCTGAGGTTAACCATCACTCAGACTCACACACTCCTGTATAAATCACACAGCAATGGTTAAGTGACAGCAATGGTTGTCCAAGAGTCCACCTAAACACTTTGGCCACTCAAGTGTCCAATGTTTCCAACCAGACATCAAATTCTCACATCTCTCAGGCCTGAGGTCATCTTCCCCTCGATTTCTACAAGCTGGTGGGATCATCTCCCTCTTTGAAGTATAGCTAGAATGCCCGCAACAGACCTTTTCTCACACATGCTAAATAAAATTTAAAAAAAACACTTCACAGCTGATGGTCAGATATGTGCATGATGTCATAAACATCCCATCGTCAATCCAATTTCACGGTAACACAGAATGGAGGCGCTTGGCAGTAAGCAAGCCACTCACTGCACATACCACATGGGTGGGAATGGAGCTGCCAGGCATCACACACAGGCTCTCACATGTGCCGCATAGCGTTCAGGGTCAACCGAACCAGGGCCAAGGCGGCATCGCTGCACTGCGCCCCGGAGCCTCATTGCCACAGCTGCACAGCCCCATCCGCCACTCCAGTTGGGACTTTACACACAAAGGGTGAAGAAACAGGTCTGCTTACAGTGCGCTGGGCGGGCCCCTCTCCTCGGCTTGGCTCCCGCCTAAGTGTGACCACAATGCGAATGGGGCTCAGAGGGAGACTCAGAGCCTCCCACATAAAAACAAATATTATGAGGCGTCTTCATCTCCAGACACTATTTTACAGGGACAACTCAACCTCTTTTTTCTTCTAGGTCTTCCATTTGTCTGGAAAATCCACCAATGGGATAAGACCGTAAAAAAATATTTTATTATGCAATAAATAATATTAGAGTCAGGTCTTGACACTCATTTTAAGCTGGCACAGTCAACGTTGTGACCCTGACTATGCCCCAAGGAATGCATAACCAACCAAAAAGACCAGAAATCCATTATGCCCGCAGAGGAGTACAAGTGGGCGCAGAAACAGAAAAGCCACAAAGCCCCCCCAGCAGAAGGTCTTTGTGTACTGTCTGCCTCTCCTACACACTACCTCATTCATTACTGGGCCCACTGGGACCTGTGGGTAGAACAGACCGACCGTCGTGTGCCCTGGACGCAGCAGGAGAAAAAGGCACAAAGGACACAGGGGACGGAAATGTCTACGAACAAACAAATGGCAATTATAAGCCAATGACATCACCAGAAAGATCCCTATAACGACACGAAAAAGCAGGAGGGAGGCAAGCAGGCCACAGGGTTAATCGCGTTAACCCGGCTGTACCGTGGACGGCTCTTAAACCCAGTGGGGATAGGAAGACAGATTCTCCTAAGGAGCCACATGGATCACGCAACTCTGAACTTCTGTCATCTCAGAGACTTGAAGAAAGTGAAAACCAAGGCTGACCTGGTCGCCAACTTCAGCTGCAATAGTTTGCGTGGTGGCATGTGTCAGCATTACCACCCAATGTGACTGCGCAATGGTCATAATCTCTCTGATAAACACTCCCCCGAGAGCCGATAACCATATCCCCACAGACAGCAGGCCAAGCAGCCCCATACAAAGCCCAGGCAAAGAAAGCTAAATTTCCGTGAAGTGTTTCAGCACCATGGTACCAGGATATAAACACATACAGCCATACGACTACATAAAAGCAGATGGAGTTTGCTAGAACGTGCCAAACCTACACAACCACTTATATTCAACACTCACCACAACCATTATGGCTCTGTGCTGAAAGGAGCTCAAAGAAAGCCCTCACAAGACCATACTCCTACAGGATTGCCCAGGGCAACTGGGGAATTTTTGAATAGTGGTTTAACTAGTAGGAATATATTCATGCTCACCAATGAATGGGACCTTCTGTTACAAATATGTACAACAATTTGCATAAATCAAAGACATAAAATGTACTGGGACCTATCAGGGACGACGTGCAGCTGCAGCAGACCCTCACCAGTACTGCTAGGCTGCAGAGCTATACTCTGGGCTCAAGGGTGGATGAGCAGGGCGTGGAGCCACTGCTATGCAAGAGCAAATGCCGTTCGTGTTTCCACCCCCTCGCGGTCACATGTACCAGGGAGTAGCCCGATCTTCTGGAGGTGATATTTATATTTGATTAACACCCAGGATAATAATGGCTGAACTGTCACCAGAGTGTTTATTGCCCGTCACTGAAGCACAAACACTTCCCCTGAATGCATAGGCCGGGAACACATTGCCATAACAGTCTATTTACATCTATGAATAGCAGAAAGGCAGCTAGCAGGGAGAGAGGGTGAGTGAGTTCAGAGAAAGGGAGCAAGCACTCCCCCAAAAGATTAAATCAGGGGCTGTGGTGATGCAAGCCCCTCTTGCTATGTGTTGTCCATCTCCAGTTCACCACCTCCGCACTCACATGAGTACAACACACACCACAGCAATCCTGACTGGTCAGATTAAACCCCTCAAGTGTCTGGGAGAGGTACTGAAACATCCTTTGTCTGACAGATGGCTTTTCACCAGGCTGACCCACTAGCTTCCTGAGAGGGTCAGCAATCTAAGCCTCAGTACTGCATGGATTAAAATACCTTCCTAAACCCAGAGGGCAGGGTGCTGGAGAGAGGACAGTTTCCATATTCTCTTCTTACCATCACTTAAGCATACAAAACCAAGAAAGCCACATATTTTCTAAGAGCCCTCAGCAGGATAACCATCATTCATAACTCACTGTATTCTGTGCACATCAACAGCCCCCAATGATTGGACGGGATAATGGGGCCCATTTTCATGCCACGCCCACAGCTTATGGAATGGTAGTGATAAGACCACGACACACACACGCCTGTAGGACGTCCTGGAACACACTGTGTGATCACCTCTGGGGACCAAGAACAGAGAACAGAGCATCTCCCCAGGGACACACTCATGCCCTACCTGCATTCTGTACACACCTGCATCCTCTGGGCATCACATCCAAGCAGCAGCAAGGGCCTGAGTGATTATTATATATGCCATCTGAGCGATGACAGAGGTGTCTAATTAAAGGCAGAGAGTCATAGCTGCAGTGCTGGGTGTCATGCAACAGCCGTAAGTTTGCCCCTCCGCCCAATCAGGCGGCCCTCTGTACCGCAACCTACCAGTGCATCAAAGTCAGAATAGGTCTAAGGACAACTCAGGAATTTCATTTTGTTAGTGACTGCAAAGACTAACGCCACCACCATTGTGGTGGTGGTGGTGATGATATGACAGCATGACGGTGGGGGGGAAAATCAGACCATGAACAAGAGCGCTATACAAAATTCAACTGCATGAAATACAGTCACACACATCAGATACAATCACATGCTAGGTTTTTTGCATGTAACACTTTTTGTAAACAGTTACAAAAAGGTAAACCCCTACTAACAAGCCTAAACTTAGGGATGAGATCACAAGTGCATGAGGATCACTAAATCCAAACAAAACAAAGGCGTGGAGACAGTAACTGTAACCATGCCACTAGAGAACGAGGTGTGAACTTTAAAAATACCCCTGTGATCAACCCTTGTTACTCATAAGCATGAAGGAGAAAAATGAGGCATGTCTTTGGGCACAACTCAGTAAAGGGTATTAAGCTAAATTTCAGCAATACAGGTTTACTGATTCCTGTTGAGGGATACCTCTACCCTACTGTTTTTTGACAACTGATGCCTGTACTTTCAAAAATAAGTGCAGACAACCAGCACAAATATATTTAGTTTGCAATTAGCACAAAATAACCTAAAATCATAGGGTATGCGTAATTACATAATCATACGTGAAAAATGCGGCTGTAAACGCTGCACAACAGTTGGTCATTTGGCTTGTTATGAAACTTCAGACCCAGAATACCCCCATCACTCATCCGATGATGCTTTTCCTGAAAACATACTCAGAGAGCCACAGCAACGAGGACATCAGCCCGTAACAAATTCATACGGCCCTGGAAACTGGCGTCGAAGGCTGGCACACGGGGCCGCAGCCACCCACACTACGCCAGATCTTTTGTCTGACTGTCATTCTGACCCAGTTCTAACTGATAATCTCAGCTTCTTCTCAGCTCAGATAAACTAGCCACCTGTCCCTTGGTTGCCCATGGCACCCAACAGGGCTATGAGTTACTGACCAGGATACTGCTTTTTAGATCTTTGGGTGAAGCATTTAAATTGAAAATATTATGCTGTGTGTGTGAGATATATATATTACACACACACACACACACACACACACACACACACAATACAATCACTCCAGACAACTACATGATTATAATTACATGTAGTCCAGTTGGCTTCACACAAGCTGTGGAGCCAGGAAGTCATTACAGGGTTATTTGGGTTAAAGTAGCCCCAACTATAATTGCATTATTTCTTCAAATATTCCTATTACTAGCTGTAAGACACTGGCTCAGAACCAGGTTGCCAGACCCCAACGCTTAAGCTTAGAAAAAGCGTTTGCTGGTTCTGACTGCTCACATGACCATTACTGGCAAGCACGTCATGAACTTTTAGCAAAGACGAGATCCAAACATGCAAATTTTCAAGACCATCTGGTCTGTGCAAGACATACTATTGGAGTGGCCATGGCAACATCAACAGCAATCCAGCGTCATTTTGTAAACAGATGCCTGGTTTGCACAGAACCAGAAAACACTAACAACTAGATGGTACTGGCGCCGATATGACAGCTGCCAGATGCCCCCACCACAGGTGCTGAGAAGGCACGGAACCACAACTGATCTCAATGGGTGATTTGGCCATGGCTGCTGTTATTCCATTCATTATACAATCATCTTCCATAATAGCCATAAGTGGCCCACACCAGCTCCTGTCAAACGCCTAACTGCACACAAGCGTGGCCAGAGCAACGGCAGCCTAGGATCACCCACCAGGCAAAGCCCTGCCTTGCAGCCCCTGCTTCCAGGGATAGCCTTCTGAGCACAGGTTCCAATGCTAGGATAAGCGGAGCTTAAAATAAATAAAGATGAGCAGACTTGTGTCAGAGCCATTCTTCCAGGCTGCCTGTGAGGAGCTTTGAGAACTTTCCATCAGTTGTCTATCCAATTGGTCTCTGGTTCACCTTCTCTCATTCTACCATCCCCAATCAGCCTGCCCAGGGAGAAAGCAAACGCCCAAAGCTTGATTTACATTCCCTTTGGGTCTCTCATGGTCCCAATTATTTTGTGTGTATAATTTTCACTACACAAGATGGACAATATTTTAGAAAGCATCCAAATGCATAATTAGAAACCGTGCTGGTTCATGGAACGCCCAGTCTCTTCCCTCTATATCATTCAGACAGTGAGGGAACTGACTGGAAAGTTTGTCCAGCTTTCCAAAAATGGGGGCACAACTTCTACAACTTTGCATATATGAGTCTTGAGGCATGACAAATCTAAATAGAGAGACAGAAACCGACACTGACGAACAAGAACATAGAACACATAACATGCGCCTTCACAGGGCCCCATTCCCAAGGCATCTGTATGAGCGGCACAGGAAAGAAATTCCCTCAGTATCTCCTTGGGGAATGAGTCCATCCTAAACAGTTGTTCCAAGGGAAAACTGCACATCATTTGACACCTGGGTCTCACTAAGGAGAAAATCTTATTTACAGAGGTCCATCGAAAAACACTCCCTGTACACACCTCAGAAATGCATCATGACCGTACATATTAGGGGCTATTTGGAGGCAATTTAAGGAAATGGTATCAGCACTATGCATTTGTACACGATAATTGCTAAAAAACATTAACAACATGACAGACAGTAAAAGCTCGGGCACTTGCAAAGTTAATCTGCCATCTTCAATAGAGAAAGGGCCTCCCAAAGTGAGATTAGACACACACACACAACCCTCATAACCAGGTGTAAAATTGCTCGTCGCCTCCATCTGTGCCGAGCCGCCGTCTGCCTGACACACGACGCCCGGCTTTCACACACCGCGGCTCCTGTTGAACCTGCTGCCGCTGCGGAGGTGGAGCCGAGCCGCACAGCTTGAGGGAATGAGCACTAGTGGCAAACGAGGAGCACAGCATTTAAATGAAACCATATCCGTTTATTGGTTACCGACAGTTTAATGTGTTCATGTGTTTCAGCGTAATCCTTTTAAACATCCAAGTAGTGAAACACCTGACATGTACCAATCACATGGAACACTACCTCACACCCAAAAGCCCTCCCAAATACCAGGGCCCTTTGAAATCTTATCCCAATAGTTTGACTGAATTCACTCTGAATTATACAGTCATACCATCCCCATTACTGTTAACATGGCCATAAAGGGGGGCATTTCAGAGTGCCTTCGATACACCCGTGTCCACTATTGCGGTGCTGGAATCTGCCAAGCTTTTTCGCCCCACTGGAACTTGTTCCATGCATTTCCACCACAAAAAAGTAGCCCTGGTCCAGAGAAAATGGATCCAGCATGGCACCACAGAGAATCTGGTTTCAGGTTTTGGATCTGTAACATTAGCGAAAATGGGACCGGCTACTGCATCCAAATCTTCCACATAGCCAGGAAATTCAATCAATACCCAATAATGTTTTGTCCAATATCCCCGATGCCAGCAGTGAAACAACACGCTTTAATACTCACACTTGTGGCACTCAAGCAGACAACAAAGCTCAGTTTTTGCAGGCTCTTTTATTGCGCAATCTAATTAAGAGGACTGCAGTAAAACCACGAGAATATTTTCTCCCCAGTCTGTGTGGGTGGTTAAGTCTTTAAGGGAACAAAATTGGGTATAACAAGTTGCTGGACTGTTTCTGTGTCACTACCTGCCAAGCATGACATTTACAAGAGCTGAAATCCATCTCACTGCAAGTCACTGGAAGAAAAATGAGGTTCTCTTCTTCCCAATCCCCTCTCACACTTCCCACACAAACCCATGAGGAGCAGCATCCCAGACATCCTGACAGTCACAGCCGGCACACCAACACCATGCTAATAATCACACTGACAGCCCATCCCTACTCAAACACGTTCGACTCAATTATCAGCAGCATAATCCACAGCGCAGCTGCAGAGAACGTGGTGTTTTACCTGAATGGTAGGTATGGCGCATTGAACCCAGAGACGAGTGCCCTGTAGGCCTCCTCGGGGGTCTTCTTCAGGTAGAGGACCTGGAAAGAGATGACAAGTGTGAGGATACATTGCTAGCTTTTCCACAGCTTAAACAAACCGGCAACAGTTTGTCCGAACAACAACATGATGGCTTCCGGTGCCTGTGCAGCTAGAAACCTGATCCCATCGGTCTTGCTGCCATGACGACAGTAGCACAAATGTCACTGTAAGCAGCCAGTTACCCCCATATTCATGAATCTCTGATGGGGTCAAGGAGATGGCAGCCTTAAGGTCCGCATCTCAGGTGCTGCTGCTATGCTCACATTACTTGCCAGCAAGGGAAACCCCCCTCCCCCAAATTTAAGATAGGCTGGTAGAAAATCAGAGAGAAAACTAGCCATGTTCATGGACAGTGATTATCCCTGATTATCCCAACAACTAGCATGACAGGTCACAAATCCATCTTAGAAACAGATATTCACCCCCCAAGAACAGCTAGACAAAGAGGACTGTGCATGTCAAAGCCCAGGAACTTTTGACCCTCAGCTGTGAGTGTCACCATGACCGGAGCACCGACAATTCAGACGCCAGTGTCACCCGGTTCGAAGGGGCAGTGATAGGAATCAGGTCCCACACTGCTCACATATTAAACCTCCTGCCAACATTAAGTCAGTTCCAGCATGTTGACTTCAGCACTACAAACCAGCAAAGTCAGTCCATTAGCATTTCTTCAGAGAAAGTCTTAGCACAGACGGTACCATCTCACTGGCAGTTCAGGAGCTGTCAGGACACCTGCCTGGCTTTGCTCTTAGTCCAAAACAATTCCCGTGCTAATGTCACTCCAGCTAGGACACCAAGCAGCACGGCCCATAAGAGTCAAGTTCAAGTGTGAGAAGCAGCGTGTGAAGCACCCACACACCTCTTCAGTGAGAGGGCCCGGCTTTGTGTCTCCTTGTCTCCCTCGTGAAATATTCACTATGCATGCATTAGAGCCTACTGAAAGAAAGGAGGATTAAGTTCTGCCACTGGAAGGGTAAGTGCAACAACACAAAGAAGAAGCAGAATCCCAAAGTCCAGTCTGATTCCCACATTCTGGGGATAAAAGCAGGCTGTGTGTCTTAAAGGCAGGACTCAGAAATGTCACCACCAGACCAAGCTTCGTCAGCACTTCCCCAAGAAGACGAGTAGCGAGAAGCTTCACAGATCCTCCCATGCCAAACAGCTAACTCAGTTTAAATGAAATCCCAAAACAATACCTGAAAAGACACAATAAATTACCTGCTGCAAACTTAATTCTATGCTACAACGTTAGTTCATTAAGCTCTGCCAGCACAGATCGAAGCACCAATTGCAGACTCAGCGGGTAGAGATCAATCACCCCAGCAGTTTAATTAAAACGAGACAAGAGCTCTGCGCTTTTGACTTCCGAAAACAAGTCCAAGGCACCCTTTTCTCCTTGGCTTTAAAATAACCGACAAGATACAACAGCAGATCACCATATAGCCTGGTTTTAAATGGAGAGCTCACGCTACCATTTAGTCAAGAGATAAATTTAGATCTTGGTTCAGGGTGCAGGATAATTTTAGACTACATCAGCACCATACTGATGGCACTAGGAGACCAGTTACGCTTGTGCTGCTCCATTTACAAGGGTTCCCATTTGATAGTGCTGTCCCAAAACCCATCAGGACCAATCCTGTCCTAAGCCACACCTACCCTGAAGTGCAGGGTTTCAGGGCTCAGTAGTAGACACAGTTTCAATGGGACATAAAACCTCTGTACAGTTTGGTCCATCTTTCAAATAATCTGCAGATATACAGCTTCTCCCCATTAAATCTAAATTATTCATTATTTAACCCTAATTCCTGATTTGTCATCTTGAAAATTCATTGCCACTAGTCAAGTCCAAACTTAGAAAAGCAATTATAATATAAACGCTATAAATCAAATATATATTTCACTGAATCTAAAGGATACCTACAGGTGTTAGGTCCTGAGGATGTCAACACCTAACATGTGTGATACTACATGGTCAACATTGTTTGAACAGTATATAAACACAGGCAGGGGGTGGCTTGTGTGGGGAGGAAGACCCACATAAAGCACAAAAAGTTTTGCCACAACCCAGCCGATGGGAGCATATGCAGCAGTAAGTAACATCACAAAGCAAATTGGTGATGCAAAAGCATAAAGCAGGAAAGGTCAAGCTATACCAGACAGATTAGGCAAGTCTGTCAACGGGAGGGACCATGTGCTAGAAAATGCTCTGACTAGCCTCAGGCAAATACAAACCAACCCGACTAATCAGTTTCATGCAAATGAGACTGACACATGTGGGATAAATTAGCTTTCACACCTGGAAGAACAAAATCACCAGAGAGCGATGAATCTGTCACAGGTTTGCCAACAGCCCTGGCAGCCAAGCTCTCATGGAAACTCATCAGCTGACACAGCATCACTACAGCATTAACCCGTCAACAGCGGGACCTGAGAGACGAGCCATCACTTTGTGTGAGAAAACGCCAGTGGGGCATTAGCCCCATTTCTGTCGATGGCCACATACAGTGCAGGATTGGCAGAGCTGCAAAGTTCACAATCATTCGGCTGTTCACCTTCAGCTCTACATGTGGGCTGGCTGAGTGCCGAGGAAGACGCCACCAACAGCATGTTGGACACAGCCAGACCAATAAACCATTACGCAATATAATATAAAACACAAAGCTAAGATGAGGCAAAAGGCACGAAGCCAAATAAAAATCCACCCCCACATCCTGAAACCATCAGTCAGAAGCATCTAAATATGCCGAGATTCAATACTAACGTACTTCCTTGTTCGGATACAGTTCAGCCCAGCCTACCACCCCCATCTTCCACAGTCAGATCAATCAAAGTTTTTTTTTTTTTTTTTTTAAATTCAAATAAAAAGCCCCTAAGATTACAGTGGAAAGACCAGACAGCATCACCAGTACCAGCTCTACCAACTTGGTCTTCCTGGCAGAGTGTGCGCGAAAGCCCGGTCTGCAGGGCGCAGGATGTGCTGCTTTTCACTCTATTTCCGTCCTTATTAGGACAGGACCTGCTGCTCCAGGGGTAAATCAGTTGGCAAGAGGAAAAATGGACCCAAATATCATGCAGACCACATCCCCCCCGTTCCCCCATGGAGAAGTGCTTCCCACCACAGACTCCCACTGCTTCTTGGAGCTGGGAAGAGAACAGGGAACACTAGCCAGTGAAATCTCTACTAATCTTAAAAGTCCCACCTGATAAATACAGGTGACCCACACCAGCATTAAGGATGACAAACAGGCAACAATACCATAACTCAAACTTTAAAATAACACACAGGGCACCAAAATATTTATAAAAATGCAACCAGACAGAGCCATGTCGACTGGTCTTTACCACATGGTGGAGAAGGGACCAATCATTCCTGTTACAGGTGCCAGCTAGGACCAATGTCAAAAATCGGGCCTCGCTGTTCAAAGGGCCATTTCAGTGAGCCGCTGCCTCACACTGCAACCAGCCATTCCCATCAACGGCCAGCACCAGCGACCGAGACAAAGCCCTGAGGCGCCAGGTCAACTGGTCCTGACAGGAAACCCCCAGGAGAGGAAGACTTGGATGACGCTGCTGCCAAAACAGACAAGCCAGGAGACAGAGAGCGTTATGTTGTAATTACCCCTGCATAAGCTAAACTGGTGCTAGCCTGGGCCATGGAAGGTGGGAAAGGCAGTTAGATACCGCCTTTCAGAAATGCTTTTGTCATTAAAAAAAAGGCACACAGGCAATGTCCCAAAAGCACAATTTTAAGATAATGGTTTCATTTTCACAGTCAACTGCTGCACAAGGGAGCAGTCTGTCACAGTACATTCTTCCAGCCCCTGCCTGTATGAGGCAGCAAAGGTCCTGCAGGCAGTGCGGGGGCTAAGGTTTCACCAAGTGTGACGCAATTCTGCAGAAATACAACAGACCTCGACTTCCACTGTAGACCTAGAGGGACCAGCATCTCCAAGCTGTCGGGTGATGGTCAGATTGGACAAGAAAGGGGATGGAACAGCAGATACTCACAGCATAGGCACCGATTAAAACAGCAGCATTAGCCCTCTTCCGCTGATCAAAGCTGGTGTAGTGAACAATCCTCTTTCTGGTCAAAGTGAAGGACTGTGGGTGGAAATTAAAAGAAAAAGCATTAAGGTGATAAGACCTGAATACATTAATGATAGCTGCCGTTTTCACACATATTCCACAGAACCGTTAGCATCAAAACCAGGTAAAATCTGTTAATGACAGTGGTTAGGCTGATGTAACTGCAGCAGGGTTGTCCTGGCTTGGGTTGAGGCTTTTGTAGGGCATCCGGGGTTAAATGAACTCCCCTCACCCCCCAGGAGAAAGGGAGAAGGACATCTGCTCTGGGAAGTAAGGCACGGCGTCAAGCCGAACAGAAGCATAGCTCCATCTCTTTCAGCTGTCACCGCGAGCTTAGACCTTTGGTGCCAATTTAATGGGAACATCTGCTCAGCACACATGTTGAGGCATGCGAGCTTGGGGATGTGCTCTGGATCCCCGCAGCCAGATGTGCTTCTGCAAAAGGGGGGGGATCAGGTACCGCAGCTTTACGCAAGCAGCAAAAGCAGCATGTAAAGGCACATGCGGTGTAGCTTGTCACAAAGTAAAGAGGCAAGATTGACGCTTTGAAGTAACCGCACAGTGGCTCCTCTCCTGTTCTGGCATGCAAACAGAAGCCGAATCCTTTCTGAGGGAAGGGTGACCCATGAGGCTTCACCCGCAAGTGACATTCAAGTTTGTGCGTTTACAACCAAATCGACAAACAGGGTCAAGTAACTATATAAGCACCCCCACCCCCAGCCCAGTGCATGGCCCAATCCAGTCCCAGACAGCCGTATCAGGCCCCAAAACAACTACCTAGATGAAAAAGCGACTCTTCAGTTATGTGGAGGGCAGCTTTCAAGCAACTCAGATGCACGTCTTTATCCTGATCGTCACCGATTAGTAAGTCGAGATTAAACATGCTCCCACAAACCAAACCAACCTCAATATTGGCAGGGGCTCAAGGCACTCAAGGGGAGAAAAACCAGGCTGTATCCAGTGCCAGGTGGGTAAGGTGACATCTGGGGCAAGATTAATCTGTACCTGTACTTGTCTCATTTGGGCAGCCAAAACAGTGGCTGCAGTGTTTACTTATCCTGTGGATGTAGACTGCTACTAGATTTCAGTCTAGAAGATCTAAAGAAGCTGAATACATTTAGAAAGGGAGTAGGAAGGGGCAAAATAGATCCTCAATAACACTTTGAAAGCAGTTATCCAAGTCCACAGAACAAATACAGTAGATCTATGCCCCCTATACATGTCATCTTGTCGAGAATTTCAGACTTCAATCCCACTTCCCTCCTGCCAAACCAAGGCTACAGCAAATTAAGCACTAGGGGAGATACTAAAAAAATAATATTAATCCTGGAGTGGAATATTAATGTCTGTAAAACAAGTATGTGCAAGGATGCAGAAATAGCAGGGAAGGGAGGAGGATTCTTAAGGGAAAACAGTGACTACCCAAAAACTTAAGGTTACAGTGTTGGTTTAATCTGTTTAAAAAACACAAGCTTGGGCCTGCATGTCCTACTAAGCAAGGAGGGCTTCCATTCACAAAATAAAAACATTGTTTTACTAACGCATACAGCAACAGATGTCTCACAAATCACAAAACTTGGTTTATTGCAGTGTAATGTTTTTGTTCCTCCCTCCTCATTTTGATCCAAATTAAAGCTTGACATGCAGACCAACAGCTAGGGAGGTTCAGGAATGCCATTTCTATGGCAATGGAGAGTAAACAATGCAAATGTGGGGGTGGGAGTAGAGGGAGGAGGGCAGTCTGTGGCGACAACAACAAAAATTAAAAGTCTCATGCTGTTTTTGGTCTTTACCTTCAACATTTGTATACATGTACATACCACAGAACTACACCTTGTCTGCTTCAGAAAAATGACAGAGGACAAGACATGACAACAACAATAGAAGACCTTTATTAGTCAAACATCACTGCTGTACTTGGCAAGGTGACAAAATTACAAGGTTCCATTTTTACAGTGTGCAAGCCCTGGTCTCTATGCATTCACACACGAACAGGATTCACTGCCAGGACTGATCCATTGGTTACCTAGAGCAGGGCTGGGCAATCTTATCTGCAAAGGGCCTGTATGTATAGGGGTTTTTGGGATAAACTTTAGGTCAGCTGTTCAAATACAAGTGTGCGGACTCATCAGCTAATAAATCCTCTAATTAGTAATCTAATTAGAGAGTTGCAGCGAAAACGCGCATACACACCGGCCCTTTGTAGATAAGACTGTCCACCCCTGACCTAGAGTGACTGAATGTTTCATTTTCTCAGTTTGCACAGTCTTCACATTTAGATAGGCTACAAGAATTGCTATATTATCATCTAAAAACTGATCACCATTGTCAATATATTATGCACACAGTACATGTAATGTACCTCAGTCACCTTACTGTAGAAAGCTGCATACCTGAAGACATGCAGGTTGATAAATATTTGAAACACAATACGTGAATACTTAGGCATGCACCCAGCAGCCACATTCCAGAAACAGGAGAATGCACGTAACAGACCAGGAATTTATTTAATATGGACTTTAACTGCCCATGAATATTAATAATCCAACTAAAGCTGTTTCAGAAGCACAGAGGAAGCCCAGTCTTAAAATTAACCACATACACACTTTGAGAGCTAATCCATATAAAAACCAGCAGCCATTTTCAGTGTCAGTATCATCCAGAGCAACCACCACCCATTTCCATGACCAACATGACATGACCCTTATAACACTCATAAATCCAAGACTCAGCCAAGCAAGGTAAAAAATGCTCAATTTCTCAAAGAAGGGGAGTCGACATTTCCACACTATGTTCATGGCTAATAGCCTGTTGGATGAGAAGTGTCTGGCTGCAGACACTGTGGAGCTCCACAGTAAGCGGAAACACATGACCGCCACAGTAGGCGGAAACACGTGGATCTCCACAGTAAGCGGAAATACGTGACTTCAAATTTGAACACAGTTACGTCGCACGAGAAATGTTTGTGTTGTATCCCATATTGCAATATATTGGAATAAAAGGTTTAAAAAATATAGGATGTACTTAAAATAGACAAATTAAGAACAATAGACTGACAGCGAAAACTAAATTGCGTTTTTGTTACTGTTGATGATGCTGAGAAATAAACATGGTTCTAATTAAGTGTTTTTAATTCGTAAAATGTATAAAAATATTATTGATTACAAGCTAATACACGGTTTCCACTGAATCTATGCAGATCACGTGTTTCCGCCTACTGTGGAGGAGGTGACGTGTTTCTGCTTACTGTGGAGATCCACGTGTTTCCCCCTACTGTGGAGGTCACGTGTTTCCGCTTACTGTGGAGCTCCACACCTAGTGTCTGCAGCCAGGCGCTCTTGTGTTGGATGGAGACCTCACCATCAAATAACCTCCAAAGCCCTGAATAATCCCCACTGGGGTGCCTAAAAAACATTGGCCAAAGGACGGCCACCCAATACTGCACTTGAAATATAAATTGGGGATTAAAGACAAACATTCAATCAAAGGGCACGCACTCATAGTGGGACTGTCTTTGGTACTGTTATGCAAATAGAACTTAGGACAGTGCAAGTCCTAAGACTATCCAATGCAGCCACCGGTGCATATCCGGCTTGGAGACTTGAGAGTCAGAAGCCCGAAAGCGAAAGGCGATTACAGCCAGGAGAAATGCTTCTGGCTACACAATGGAACAATATGCCGCTTTGAATAAAGCCAGTTAATATAATAATGCTTAACACATTGCACAGTACTATGGTGATTCATCGACAGTCTGACACGAACCCTGGGACAGAAATGCTATGAAATGTTTACTATTTAAACATTTAATTATTACTTAATAAATATGTTGTTTGCCCTGAAAAGCAAAAACTAATTTAATAAAATATAAGCAAACCACAGTGCAGAAAAGACCAAACCGAGAGCTGTAATCACTAACATTTTATACTGCGGGCAAGTGAATGCCAAAATGCAATGCATAGATTATACAGTGTTACCCACACTTACCGATCATGACAAAAGTAAACTATTCAAAATGTATCCAATGCATTCTTTGTGTTACAGAAGACACATATGACTCACATACCATACTTGGTGCAAAATACAAGTGAGAATTGATACTGGGAGAGTCTACCACATTATGGCAACCACAGAACTATATTCTATACTCAAAATAAATACTCAAATAGCACCAACACATTTCAGTGGCAGTCTTTGAAATTACTGACAATAAGTGACAACATAGGCCAAGCCTCAAAAAGGTTAAATGCTTTAAAAACACATAATGACATTTCCCACCTCAATGCAGGTGAACATATGTAAATATTAGTCAGTGTGAGACCCGTTCTGTACAATAAGTGACCACAGGTGACTTACCTTTAGTTTCTTGTTGAGTTTACAGCAGTACCTGTACAGCATCGCCAAATTGAGAGGTCCAAAATCTGCATAAAAGCTGAGGAAAGGGGACAGAAACAGTGTATAGGACACCCATTGCGATGGGTACACTTAATCAGTCACTCCACAGACAACAAATTGAACAATAGCCAATGAATGCGTAACTGAAATGTAATATCGCAAACTTTCTAAAGTTGTTTCTAAAGACTATCAAATGCCTTTTGTGGAAAACCTAGCAAATACAATGGAGAGAGTGAAGTACATTTTAAAAAGAGGTTGGAAAAGCATCAATGCAGGGTGTTACGTAAGACGGGGTCCGAACAACTACGTACTTGTTGCAGCCGGTGTGCAGAAAAGCTTGGTCGGGGAGGGGGGTAGACGGCACTTACTTTTCATACACGAACTCCTCATCCGTGCAGAAATAGTGCGTGTTCGCTGTACTCTTCGGCTTGCTCCGTAACGTCGCAAAATACAGGCGATCTGAAAATTAAGCGCCAAGTTCACAAGATCACTTCGCCGGTGAGGCGATGCGCTCATTCCGTACACCCAATTAGGACGATCGTGTAACTGCATAGACTGGTTAGCAGCCAACGGTAACACGTCTAATAAGGCTCCCACATCGCAGAACACGCACATTTTTCAACCCCAAATTACATTTATTCGCCACCCTGGGAAATCTACGAATACATTTAGTCTTAAAAAGACGCTACGTCGCTACCACAGGAATAAGCGGCGGGGCGCAGACAACCCGCCCCCAGCGCGCGACCAAGTTGAGCAGCTCTTCACTAGCTGTCCGTCTGCGCTCAGGGCGAGTTAGACTACCGGTTAGTCGGCCCCAGAAACACCAAAAAGTGAATGAGGCTGCTTAAACAGCTGGACGGTCGTCCAACAAATATTAAATCACTGGTAAAGCTCACCTTTTATGAACTCGGAGGCTCCCATCAGCTCACTGTCGTCTGCCATTTTAAACAAAGCTGACAGGATCGTCGGGTATTTAACGTTATCGAGACTCATCGACATGTGAATGAAATGTAAAAAAAAGAAAAACGTATAAAAAAAAGTCACATGAACTTACAATGGTAAAGTGAGGGCGAAAGCGAGGACGGAATAAAAGTAACCGAGAAACCGGCTTAAAGCCTCCTCGAATGTCTCGAGAAATCAGCAGGGATTTAAACGGAGCGGTAAGCGTCGAGGCTACACCCCCAGCTCACTGCCCGACAAAGGCACCGGCCAGGCAGCCGTCCGTTCCGCAACAACTTGCATGTCCCGCCGGGGGAAAAAATGACAAAAAAAAGTGAACAAGTGCGACGAAGACGACTTCTGACGCCGTCTCTCGAATTGCGAGAGTTTGATCGGACTACTCCCTCATGGCTGCAGCGGCGCGACAGGACGCCTCTCCCCCTTCCGTTCCGTCCGAGGTAAAATCCTCAGAAAAAATCTGCTCTCTACCATGGCCGCGTACAACAATACTCCACTACTAGGTGCTTCTTAAAGGGGCGTCACGTGGTGAGCCGGCGCCCAATCAGCACACGGAGGCGCGTTCCGAAGTCTTGAGCGCTTTTGGCCAATCAGAACCCACGAGTAATATAAACATCAGGCGAGATTTTCCACTGGCTCTACCGGTAGGCAGAAAAATAAATTTGAATGAATATTTCATATATTAAAATTTATTAAAACAGCGATATCCAAAAGTACTGTCACTTTCGCATGATGTGTTACTTCTTGTAATATGTGAGATGTGTAACTAATACGTTAAGAGTGCCATGTACAGTAAATTAATGTTACATGAAAATCTATCTATCTATCTATGTGTGTGTGTGTGACAAGTAAATTTTAGTTAGACACTCATAGATAAACCTACAAAAGTCTAGTAACTCTCACAGATTGACATTGCGCCGGCATACCTGTCAAACCGTGTCACTGTCTGGGAAACCCCTTTCCTGCCTACTCATATTGATATATGACTGGACTCGGTGGAGAATTACGGTAATTAACTAAAACCGCGACTCGTGATTATGCGAAGCTTCGTAGGATGAAGGCAATACGAGCCCGACGGTTTAAATATTAGTCTAGTGAGATGAGTTTAAAATGTAATGTGATCATTCTCAATAAAACTTGGTTTAGATTACGAAAGCGTCTGACACCTGTATAGCTGCGACATTTACTAACACTGCAATTATAATCTTAAAAATATGAAACCATGCGTAATTTTGCTTCCAAGAATGTGCCTTGAAAGCACATAATTATATTTAGAGGTTATCTCATATGTGGTCATAATACTTCACAGAGATTCGGACGCCGATGCCGAAAGGCTGAGCATATACGGTTCTAAATCGTATTGCTGTAGCGGTATTAGTTTTATGTGAAGGCTTTAACTGTAACAGGAAGGTAGTATCGAAGTATAATCATTTGTTGTCATACCAGCAAGCACGGGTTACCGTGAGTGAGGATCTTAGCGTGTGGTGCCTTCAAGACGACAGCTATCCTCTCTTGTAAATATTAACGCGAATAGCGGCCGTAATAATAAAGGAACAATGATATAAACAGGTGGCATAGTTACCGTCACCAATCAAGACTTTCTCAGACATATTTGACAAAAAAGTCTCCCTAAGCCTTACTAGAAATTTTACATACAACTCATGAATATTTTTTTCTTTAAAGAAAAAAAATCGCAGTGTGTGGTTAGTCACAACAGCACTAAGTTTGTTAGCTAACTCCGCTATAGTTTCCCAGTTACCGTGTACCAAACACCAAACAAACAGTAATTGATCAGCAGACAGTAGATTACAGAATAGTTATATGAAGGCTGCAGGTTCAGTTATGGAGAGAGACTCACCTTATCTTAAAATGCTGTAGTAAAATATGTGAGATATACAGGACATGATTGAATAGTGTTTACAATTAAACTGTCATCTAAGCAACAAATAATAATGAGAAAACTTATTTACAGAAGAAACATAAATAGACCCCATTAAGCTAGGTTATTTTTAGAACATTACAATAAAATAGGATCAGATTTTTGGATGAATGTTATAGTAATAAACCTGAGTGCCGCCGGACCGACTGCGGAGCGTCACGGGGTTTCAGCTTTTTCAGATCTGACCCTGTGCCTGTGGGTATCTCCGAACTGCGAGATCTGACAGATCAGGCTACCCCGCAGCCGCTGCAGAAACCCAACGGTAACGGAAAGCACTGTTAACCCCTAACCCCCATATAACCCCTATATATTACACCATATAGTCCACAACCTGTCCGATATAAATACTGTTACACTTAAAGTCCGATGTTTTTCGAAAAAAAATGATCATAGAAAAATATTGTTGACTGGCACATTTTAAATAGATTTTTTAGTACCTTTTAGTCTGTTCCTTAGCATAATGAGGACAGAAATCCGACTGTCAAATGACTAAGCCAGTGCTAAGACTGGAATGGAAATGAGCTAATCTAAATGCTAGCATTAGGTGTCTGTGATGAGACATCAACGCAGCTTAAGAAGTATTTTTTCTGATTTAAAGGGAGAAAATCCTGATTTTGATCTTACCCGCGATCAGGGAAATCCAGACCTTCTGCACATCCGAGGCTGGATAGTTCCACTCAGTTTGCCCCTGGGGTCTCCAGGGCTGGTTGTCTGACATGCCTTCATAGGAGTGCACTTAGGGGGGCAAGACCAGGACCCGTGACTGTCAGAGCCGGCGGGGCACCGAGGGAAGATGCACACTAGAGGGGAGGCAGCTGGCGACTGGCTCCCGGAGCGAGTGATCAGGCATGCGTGTGGGATGCACTGAGGCCTTTCCCAGCACACGGGGCAGTGGGACACTGGCTCCGGTGACAGGCTCACCTTACTGAAACAGAGCTGCCCTCACATACAGCTTCAGTTTCATCCCAGGTCAGGTGTGAATTTCAAGTCTCTCCCAGTTCCTGCTCCGATTTATCAGCCAAGCATGCTTGCTGATCTTTTCTGCTTTGCAGGCACTGAGCTGTCTCAGAATCATCTGTGCGTCTGCCTTAAGGCGTGTCGCTCATGTCCCGGGAGACCAAGTTCTCCTGCATGTCACTCCAAGGGCAAGGAGGCTCCCCCCCCCCCATCCCCATTACACTCGGAGATCTGATACCCTAAGATGTTGACATCACGGAAAAGTCAGGGCCCAGTGTTCGCTGTGAACCTCTTGTTCTACCTTTTTGTTCTTCTGGCTCGGGGGCGGGAACCTCGGGCCGGGGAATTGGCCTGCCAGACAGACCCTCTGTACTCACACCAGTTTGACTTCTCACAAAGCTACATTTCTGCCACATCAATTGAAAATGAGGTGAAACAGGGCAGAATCACAAAGATATGAAACAACAGGACAGGACTAAGCACAGCATAATAAGGGCAAACGTTTTAACCAATCTGCCTCAGGCAGTTCTGTTGCCATGGCGTCCGCTTCAGCTTGGGAGGAACACCCAGTGGCTGCTGTTTACCCAGCCATCCTTAGATCAACTTCCCTTCCCGGTAAGGAGGCTCCAGACACAAGCTGCCCACTAACAACAGCTCCGTATCACTTGGGGCAGCTAATAGAGATCAGTAATGGCGAGTCAGAGGTTACATGCAAACACAGAACCTTTGCTAAATCAGCCAGCATCAAGTGACCACCACATCACATTATTACCAAATAGCCTTTCATGCATCTGTAAGTCTGGTTCAACCAATATCACTTATTTGAAGCATATATTAATTACAAATAATGGTGGTTTACAATGAGTTACATGCTCTTTTGTGTTACACATGTACAAGTTTGATAGTTTCCCTGCTAACATAATACCAGTGGGTAAGGAGCATAACTCAAACTCCCCCATTACAGTGGGAACACCTTGTGTTCATTAAATCACCGTTACACGCAATGGCCTTCAGTGTAAAGGTAACAGTGTATTTAGGCAGCTCTAAAGAAAATATCTGCCACAATGAACCAAACTTTCCAAAAATTGAGGGACCCATTGAAATTAAGGAGCCTTTTTAGGAAGGGGCTTGTATCTATTTTTTAGGCTTTTCACTACTTGTTAAATTAATTCTGACGTTTAAGAAGACTGTACACTGTCTTATGAAATCCCCGTAACAACACCCCAGACTCAGTTCATTTCGGTGGTTACTGCTCATTTCATACTGTGTACATTACATACAGGAACCGGAGCCCTTTACCAGTCAGGAGAAAAACCCGCTTTTAAATAAATGAGCACAGCAATAGTTCCCAGTAATGCATCACCATTTTAATGCAAACCAAATCTGTATGGAAACTTACAAATGAAAAGAAAAAGTATTTCCAAGAGCAGATCCTGTATTCTAGACTTTACAGTATTTCCAAAGAGCAGATGCTATATTCTACACTTTACAGACATCCTTGGGCTTTGCGCAGATATGAAAGAGAACAGTGGAGATGATCCCTGTCTGGGTCACCTGGAGGAACAGATGCACAGGACAGGCTCCAAATCAAAGCACAGGGCCAAGCAACCCCCCCCCCCCCATACAGGCTTCTATAAACCCCTGACCCCAGTGAAGGGCATCCAATCTCGCCCACCTCCCGCAGCCAAGACAAAAACACAACGGAACCCAAAACCTTCCTGCCCCCGCACAACAAAAGGAACAATGACTCAGGCCTAACCTACACCATCTGTCCCCTAGGAGCACACAGAGCCAGCACAGGCCTACCTAGCCCATACTTAACAAGGGCTGCTAGGGAGGCCAAAGCCTGAAGACTGTAATGGGGGCTAAAAGAAAAACCACGCAATGCCAAGGCAGATTATGCAAGGCCAGGGGGTTTCGACATCCTGAAGCGGGTTCTGCAGGAAACTAGGGGCTCCACCGTGGGAAGCCACACCAGTTACGTAGCCGAGGCCGACGATGGTCCATCAGCCGGACCTCGGTGCTCGAGAAGGCCGGCCAGTAGGAATAGCATGAGTACCATATAAATAAAACTCAGGTATACCACCAATTACATGAGGTAAAAGCCTCACCCCACTCCTCATGGTGCAAGCTGGGGGCCCTTAACTAATGGTTTAATATGAGTACTTACAGCAGGGGAAACCCTGCCTTACTTCATCTCCAGTGAAATAACCTTCTGAGGTAAGACCCCACATTGCTTCAGTTATGAGCAGAACCAGTAAAACCTCACAATAAATCACAACTGCACCCATTGGCCAGCTCAAGAAATAATGCAAATAATTAACGGCAATAAACCAATGAAATGGATTTCTCCTTCCTAAGGATCTGGATCATTAAAAAAAAAAAAAAAACGTGCGTGCATTCTGCCCTGTGTGGATCATGCCCTTTAACGCCACAGTGATTTGGGAGAGACCAATTACAGGGACTTCAAACAAAAACCTTAAATAAACAGCATAAGTTATCCAGTTGGAAACGAGCACAGAGAAACTTCATCGAATTAATCGAATCAGGATGACCTACCCTGCTTAAGAAACAGCAAATGGTCACCACGTTAATGAAAACCAATCCCACTTGACAGTAAAATACTGTGCTTTGTTGCAACGTCACATTCTTGTGGCAAAAACAATTTAGCGTCAAAAACGTTGAGAATTTATATAACAATCACCTTTCAGTCAGTTACATCCCTCATTCAGGGACAGAGAGGAAGGGGGAAAAAAAAAAATCAAAGAATGGATTTATTACAGTGTAAGGCAATACCCTGAGTAACAGAAGCCAGGAAAATACAAGGACAGGGGGCAGGGCGTGGGGGGAGGAGTTATAGCTTTAAGGGGTTTAATCAAAATTCACTTTATGGGGGGGAAATTCCGTCCGTAAAACCACAACCAAAAAAAACAACACAAACAGCGCACAGTAGTTTATCTGCTACAGTGTTCCTGGCCACAGGCAGGCATGAGGCATATGGCGGCTGGAGGCGAAGGCATGAGGCCGACTCCCGCCTCGCCTCAGAGCCTGGGGTTGGAGGCTCCTGTCCCATGGCACTCGATGATGTACGTCTCACTGCTAGAGCTCTCGTCCTCCGCCTTGGTCACCGAAAACTTGGCCTGCAAGGCGGCGGAAGGCAGAAAAGGGACACTTAGGGGAAACAGGAAGCCCAGGGGCTGGACAAGGCTCCGGCATCAGAGATAGCAGAGGCCAGACTGACATCTTATTGGAGACTCCAGGGGATAAAACTGGCAGCTACTCAGGAGAACATAACAGATCAGATTATTCATGCGACTACTTGGGCAGATTTCCTTCAGTTTATAATGAAGAGCCAGTCACATTCCAGCATGAAACCAGTAGGCCAACAATTCATGAGAAAAATAATGACCCGGCACTTTAACTGAACTCCCAGAACCATCCCGAACCGGGCACACTAACCACAGGTCCTCATAGGGGCAAAGACGATTACCCGCCGGTACATATATAATGCTGATCAGACACTGTGCATCCATTTCAGGTGGACCGTCATGTCATTCCACAGCATATCCTTGTTGGACTTACCGTAGTGAGCTGCTCAGCGACGTGGATGGCGGTCTGCGTGTGCAGGGTGACTGGGCCGGTCCGGATCCTGGATGTGCCCTTGGCTAGCGCCATGTAGATGATGAGCTGATGACCGGAGATAAAGCCTCCATTGAGCGTTTCACACCAGGCAGGTGAACGAGACGCACGTGTTCACTGTGTGTGCTGGCCAAGTCCTCACCTGGTCTTGGAGGAACTCGTCCACGCAGCCGTTGTGCCGGATATTTCTCAGCAACATCTCCGCGGCTTCCACACCCACCTTGTCAGCATAGACCCCTGGGTGAGGCAGAGGGGAAAAGACGGTGGTCAGACTACTGATGCAGACCAGCCACACAGTCATTGGAAAGCAATGCTTCTTTGAACCACCAGACCTACTAATGAACCCACAATGAATCAAATCAACTTTAAGCGAATAAAATTAAATATGCGGTTACTTGAAAAATGTCCATCATTTTTTCTACATAGTGATTAATAAAAAATATTTTTCAAATACCTGCAAGTGTATGCGTTTCACTACCTGTCCATAAATACTTAATGCAAGTGAAGTATTGAGTAATGAGTTGCAGCATATCGCCATCTAGTGGTAGGGATCAGTATATATTTCAGGGAAAAACAACATGGCTGCCACACTACACACAACTATAGCACAGTGACATGAACCAAAAGCCTCACCTTTTTTACCCAGTGAAGAGCCAGCAAATATACAGCCAGTGGAGGACTCTGCGATGATTCTGAGTAGGAATAAACAAAGGTTTGGTCAGCAGCACCTCTTGACAGAAGGACAGCATCCTTAGATTACAGGGCATTCCAGAGGATATCAATGCAAAAACCCATCATGAGCCTTTTTTTATACAGATTGATATTTTCCTTGGATGTCAGTTTGAGTCCTGAAACACAACCCTGCACAAAATTTGCAAGGCACACTTAGAGGTTCTGACAGGGGTTCCGTGTCGTGAGGGGAAACAGGACGGGTTGAGAGCGGACACTCACATAATGCCGTTGCCATTACCGCAGGCCTTATCCTTCTCCTGAAGAGCCTGGATGTTGATGTACAGGTCTTTGATCTCCTTCCGGATGGTTCTCACTGCTGCTGTCGACATGTCTTTGGCAAGCTAGTTTAATGGAATTGGGGAGAGTTATAAATATGGGAATAAAGACCACCCCCCACATCACTTGACCTTGAGGTGTCATCCATCCTGCTTCTGTACCAAGATGTGAAACACACGTATAAAACAGTGACACAAACTCGCATTACCAACGGGTTTTAGAAGCACGGGCTAAGCACTAACATGCAAGGATGTAAACAAGGTGCTCTAATTTCGGCACACAAATCCCCCAGGGTCACCCCTGGATACCTTGAAAGGAAGAACCCCAGCGACAAAAGCCCTGCCGTAGATCTTGGTGATGTTGCCCCTCTCTGTCATGTTGACAGGACTCAGCTCCTTCACAGGGTTGACCTTAGCCACCACCTCACCCCCCCCCTTGGGGTAATATCCCCTGTCAGAAAGAGAACAGAGCTTTGAGTTTCCATCCACAGACACATGCAATCAGAGGTGGATAGTTCAAGTAAAAATGCAGACCAAGATTCCAGTTGAGGACTCTGACTGCGACTGACTTTATACACAACTAGCTGGTTGAAACAAAATCTTCATCTGGATTTTTATCATCTGGACGTGAACTTGAAGACCACACAATCCAAAAAGAGAGAGGAGCCCAGCTTCCCCAACCTTGTGGGTGTATCACTGAGAACACCCCACCGTAAAAATTATTCAGAAACATGCTAGTTGACTCGATTACGGCAAAAAATGGCTGAAATTAACTTTGCCACGTATTACCTCATTTTTACATCACAATCGAAATAGACCCCGAATTTCTCCACGATGGGCTTGAACACCTGAAAAGAGAATGTACACCATCAGATCACCACATAAACCCCTGAGACACCATTTCAGCAGCCCACAGCAACCAGTAAACCTCTACCTTCATGGTGTAGTCGATCTGAGGGGCCATCTCCGCGTTGGTGCCACCCTTCAGGCAGAGCTCTGAGGGTCCACCAGCAAACAGGGCGCAGGGCAGTGACACCTGGAGCAGCAGTGCCACGCTCCTGCAGCAGGTCAGAAGAGGAGACAGATACTCAGACTGCAAGTAAACCCCCAGCACAACTCAGAACTACTGCCACTACACCAGCAGACACTATACTGAAGGGTCTCGTTTTGATGAAATACTTAAAAATAAAACGAGCCAACATAAAATTCAAACATTTTTTCATTTAAATATAATCTTACTAAGTCACATTTATTTACTGATTTTTGATTTAATTCAATATTGGCTCTTAAATGTTATTCTGCAAATTAAACAACTCGAATAATCGCACAATAAGGAAAATTAGCATTTGTGTGAAAGCCCGTTCCTACCCCGCTGTCTGGGTGTCTGCAACGTGACTCCCACCCTTAATTTTGCCGGGGGTTAACGTGATCTCTGTGGATCCCACCACGGCGCCCTCCAGATTCCCGTCAGTCATGTCCCTCACAAGCTCCAAACCCGACAGATGCTGGGGCCTGGAGTGATGGGGGCGGGCGGGAGGGGGGGTGGTGGGGGATTACATTCAAAAGAAAGTCCGTCTGGTGGTTCTCATTCATTTCCTTCTGGTTTAAAAATCGGTCGTTAAATTTATACAAAGCAATGGGTTTAACAAAAAAGTGCATACTGTTTTTACGACATATTCCACATCGACATAAACACATGCATGTACTTCATTTTCACGACTTCAAATTTATGCTCTGGTTTCCCACTCAAAAACATCCTATTAATGATATGTCTAAAATTGTACTTGCCAACTTGAAGACAGCATTACCGCCAGATACAATGCACCCAGAAACCTTTAAATATGGCTTTCCCTATCGTAAATTAAACTGAGTAGCCATGTGCCTACGCGTTAACTAACAAAGGATCATATGAAAAATGTATGAGGGCCGGATCTCCCTAACGGGGGGAGTGAAAATAATGCGAAAGTGAATAAAACTGCGACCCCCACGTAGTACCGCGGAACTGTCACCACCAGCTGCGGGGGATTGTGATTCGGGATCCGGCAGATGCGGGAAGAGCTGGGCAAAAAAATCAACTTTGCTTTGTTTGGCATTGGCCTGAAGTTGGGGGGAGCAGCCCGGTCTCCCTACACCCCAGGCAGATCGGCTGGCTCCGCATTACGGCACGACCGCAGGGACACTACAGCAAGTGTTTGGTTAACTGGGGGACTCGGAAGAAGTTGAAATTCAACGTTACCTTAATCCCGGCGTACTTCTCCCTGCACGGATTTTGTTTATTTTGATAGGGGAGCCGTGGACGCAACTCAGCGCAGCGGACAGTCTCAGGATCTGCCCCCCCTAAGAGAAAACAGACGCATCAGCATACGTGGGGAAAGCAGGGCAGCAAATATCCACCAAAGTTGATTCCACAATCATCTTCTTGATTTGTACCATAGGAAAATAAGAAAAATCGACCAGCGGTTCAGCGCTTACCCCCTCCATTACACTTCCGTCCATCTCGAACGTCGTTGCGGCCATTTTTCTGGAAGGACGAAAAGTAGCGATACGAACTCCGAAATCCCGCAGTCCGAGGAACCACGGAGTAGATCTTAAGCAAAGACAAAGCAGCCCGGACTCTCAGCCCCGATCCAAGCACCAGCTTCAGCAACGCGCTCCCAGTACCGCAGACTGGCGACTCAGCGCAAACAATAATGAGCAAACCGCGAACTTCCCACCAGTCTTTGCGCTCACCAATTCTCCCAGTTTGCCGGATCCTTTTCTTTCTTTATACGCACTGTCACTGCAATCTCTGTCGCTCCCTGCAGTGGATAAAACCTCCTCTTATTAAATTCGGACACCTCCAAAAACAATCTTCTCTGCCGCCCCCCCAGTGAAAAGTGAGCGTCCAGCGAGTCAGCAGCAGTTTGTGTGGCAGCCCCTGTCTGTGTATGCGCATGCGCAGCAGAGGCGCCCATTTCACTGCATTGTGTGACAAAGTTGGGAGACAAGAAAGGACTTTGGGACATGTGGAAAAGGCTCGCCAGACGCCCGACCTTGTGCTGCACAATAAAAAAGGAGACTTCCCATTCAATCGCATAATAGCCTATCCCCACCCTATACTGTATAACTGTTTTGTCTGTGAAATGGTGATAATGTCAACTTGTTTTCGAAAATGTAATACCTCTTGTATATGGATATGCCTCTTTTTTTCTTTTTGGTTTTATTTTCAAGATTTGGGCTGACCGTAATAATCCCATGTCACTGTCTGTTGTTTCAAAATTTCTCAGCCAAAAGCCTGAAGAAGTTTAAATATTTAAAAATATTAAGTTTTAATATTTTATAAAAGTAATTTTAGTTATACGTGGATTTTAAAGCCTACCTGTATCATCTTGTCTTTCTATAACTGAAATCATTGGGTCTATTGAATAGTATTTTCTAAAGGATATCTCCATAATGTATTAACACAAAACATATTACACCAGGATGTGTTGATATTGTTTTCTAATTTCTATTACCCATTTATACTTCGGGGTTTTGTTATTTATGTTTTTACTTTTTAACCATGTCCCGGACTGATCAGAAGATGGATGGATGGAAGGAATTGTTTTAATTCGGATAAATTGTATTTTTTATAAGCGTCTTCATTGACCTGGAAACTATAATATGTGAAAGAATTTTTACTGACGTATATATGTACACAGTATTTTTCAAACTGACATCTTATCAAGTAATAATGCACCTTCGCGTGAAAGTGCAAAGTTTTAATTATGGGAACATTCAGCAACAAGTGTAATAGTTTCTATAACTATTTGCATGTGTTAATAAACGGCACAAAACACACCTTGTTGTGGCTTTTCATAACGCAGGCAGTTGATAAAAGATACAGGAAGTAGGTTTCTCTCCTAAAACAGATGTTTAATGGAACCCAAAAGTATGTTAGGCTGTCACTCAAATTTGAAACACTCATTCAATCTGACTATCCTCAATTAATTTATATATCACAAACAATAGATAAATAGACAAACAAACAGACAAATATTTTTATCTAAATAAAATCTAAATCGCATGGGGCGCCGTTTGTAAAGTTACTACACATTTTTGTACTTGCCACTTTTTCAACATTTAGTGCAATTTTCTGACATTTAGCTAGAAGTCAATGGTGTCGTGGATCATCAGATTTTTTTGCTGCGTAGATTATTTGCCAAATTGTTCATCATATGTAAATATAAATGGTATTTCTATATATAAATATTAAATGTAAATGTCAAATATATATGTTAAATATAAATGCTAAATGTAAATATAAATGTTAAATGTAAATGTTTCATGTAAATGTAAATATAAATGTATATAAATATAAATCTTAAATGTTAACTTATACCGAAATGTTAAATGTAAATGTTGAATGTTAAATGTAAATGTTTAAATGTAGACTCTAAATGGTGAGAGCGTATGCTAATTGGCCACGTCATCTGCATAGAAATGGGCGGTAACGACGAAAGCGCGCTAAATGGTTGCTGGTTAGGGGTGATTGGGGAAAATACGGCGAGTTCGGCTCACTTAGATATATAACAGCGGTCACTATCAGTCGTACCGTGGTCCGGGTCTGGACCCAGACCAACAGCCAAAACATTAAGTTATTATTTAAAACCTGACGGGGCACTTTTATTTTAAACCGGCGCAGCGTTTGTAGTCTTTTCGATAGTGGTTTAGCAGTAGAACCGCCGTTTCCCATGCCAATGAACGTCAAACGCCTTTGACCGCCAAGCAAGACGTATAGTTCGGCGTATGCAGCCCTTTGTCTGCGCTAATGTGCCATTCCTGTTAATAGCAGCAGCGAAGCTAACACCCGTAACCAAAAGCGTAATGTTCCTAACGGAGTGACTGCGATCTCCTGAAATCGTAAAGCTGAAAAGTTTTCAAATACCATATGTTTTATATAACACGTTGGATAAATAGACGTGGTTCATCGTAGATTTCATGCTCGTGGAAGTTTCTGCTTTTTAACATGTATAAATGTATAAATGATATAAATGATTATTTATCTGTTACATAAATAAACTCAGGTGAAACAAAAAATGTACGTTTTCAGGGTTGCCAAGCATCTGCGGCATGACACGCTTTCAGACTCATGCTAGAAATCTTACGGCAAATCTATATTATTCCATTATAAAACCTAAAATTAGCTACATCAAAAGTGTATTTACACGGTTCAATACAAAAGCACATAATTTAAAAGGTAAGAACTGTTACATATGTGCGCAGACACCTCGAATAGAAAATCTCACTCCAACCAACTGGCCGTAGTTGTATGTCACATGACAATAAACATTGTCAAAACGTTTTTGAATTGTACTGAATTAATTTGATTTAACAGTCAGGTACTGATTACATAGAATGTTGATGCAACTAATAGGGTACTTAAACATATGTCACACTAAATAGTCACACATTATGATCTTCTGGACCTTTGCTTCAAGATTTTTTCACTAACTGAACCTCTAAATTTTAGTTGAATACCCCTGTTGTTCCATTTTGTAACATTTACATGAATCCGTAAAATTGTCAGAATTACAATTTTAATTACAAGTACTTTCTTGCACGACCTGCCTGCCGCTTTACTGCTAATTGCACGCTATGGATATTTATAGGGATCAGTAGTATCGTATAAATTGCCCTTGGACCTGCCGTTTTGCAAGCGATTTCTTGCCATTTGGCAACAAAATGTTCAGCAGCAGCATCTTACGAACTGCTATCAACTAAAGCATGGCGGGAAATATTTAAGGGCAATTTATACGATACTACTGATCCTCAAATATACATTCATAATTTACCGATGTCACAATGGAAGGTGCAGATGATGTTGCTCCCGCCTTTGAAGCAACGCTATGTAATGCAGCGCGAACACCTGCCATAACTGCACGTTCTATAGCATCTAAGTGAGTCGAACTCGCCATATTGTCCCCAATCACCCCTAACCTGCAACCACTTAGCGCGCTTTCGTCGTTACCGTCCATTTCTATATAGATGGGCGTGGCTAATTAGCATACGTTCTCAACATTTAGAGTCTATATTTAACATTTACATTTAGATTTGCATTTAACTTTTACATTTAACATGTATATATAGACATTTATATATGATGAACAATTTTGCAAATAATCTACGCAGCAAAAAAATCTGATGATCCACAACACCATTGACTTCTAGCTAAATGTCAGAAAATTGCACTAAATGTTGAAAAAGTGGCAAGTACAAAAATGTGTAGTAACTTTACAAACGGCGCCCCATAAAATCGACCTCTATTCTCTAACAAGTTTTGAGTAGGTTTACATGCAAAATTTCACTTTTGGGATCTGAACGGAAAGGCGGGTCATATTTGTAACATTTCCATCATTATTCCATGAAAATTTTTTTGTGATATTGTGGTCTGAATTCGTAAAATTGTCAGAATTACAATTTTAATTAGAAGTACTTTCTTACACGACCTGCCTGCCGCTTTACAGCTAATTGCACGCTATGGATATTTATGAATATTGTTATATTTATTGTTTAATGTCTAATATCATGTGTCTTTATACTTGTGTCCATTTATAATTATGTCTCATATGTTTGTCCTCTGTTTACATTCTGCAGCTAAGCAATAACTCACTGCCCAGTATTATGTGTGACAAAACTGAAATTTGATCTTAAATGTAATCTGTGTTCTTCATTGTTGTGCCTAGAGCCTCTGTTAACAGGAAAATACCCAACAGGTTTCACAATAGTAACATTAACTAATAGCAGTATTGATCATCTGGTCGTCTTTCATGTGTCATGGAAATTTCGTTCTGCATTGAACAAAAGCTTTACAGCTGCCTTACAGCCCGTGCTTTGGGTAGCTCTGTGGCATTGCCTCAGGGGGGAGCCGCCCTCACAGTATACACACGCGGACAGGGAAACACACCGTGACATGAAAGGAGAGCGGGAGGTACAAAGGACCAGGGTATATTTACAGTGTTTCTGTGGAGACGGGAGGCAAATGGTGCTCCTATTAAAAACATGTAAAGCACCATGTTACTTTACAATACTGGCATTCTGGTCTGGTGTTGAGTCTGATTTGGAATCATGGCACTAAAGTTTACCTAGAAGTACAAGTTATAAATTACTTTTTCAGAAAATGCTGTTATAGATAATGCAATAATTTGTTTCCAATTTAAATAACCATACTATGGAAGGGTGTTCATTAAATAAATGCAGTTCCAAAATTCTGGCTATAGAAAAACAAAATAAATGTGAGCATGGTGGAGCCCTGTCCATTATGAAGACACAGCAGAACTACTCACAGCCTGGTTTCCATCCACTAGTCAAATACCAGGATCAGAGTCCATGGCCCTTCGAGGTTATTACATCTGCATCTTCAAGGGGGAACCTGTTCCATGGAGGGCTGGTGTGGGTGAGAGGTCATCACAAAAACCTACAATAGGCCAATAATAAATCAGTGGTTCTCAACTCCAGTGCTGGGGACCCACTGTTATTGGCTGATTGAAAGGCCGTCCCAAAACCAAAAACCTGCATCCACACCAGCCTACCATGGATCAGGTTCCCCACTCCTGCTTCAGAGGCAGACGGAGTGTCTTGTTTCTTTGTGTCATGGAGAGCAAGATGGGGTAGGAGAAAAGAGGATTTCCCCACGGGAATCAATAAAGTATCATCATTTCATTTCATTGAGGCCTACCAAAGTTCAGCTCCATAGCATTCAACTAAAACATGCAGCTACATGAACTGGTGCCTCTTAAATGGCCAGAGTATGTGACCGAGTACTATTCTGTGAGTGGCTATCTTCCTTATCAGAGATACCCACTAAGCCACTGTGCTGCCTGTAAGAACAAAAACAATAACATTTAATTGCTGCAATTTAGCTGTTTATAGGTTCTGCTGAAATGGACTAAAATCTATTTTGCATTTTGGCAGCTCCTGGTATGTAGTATTGATTGACACCATGGAAATACCTTACTTAATGCTAAAGTGAATATATTGTATTACTTTCCACATCAGATAACTATCATGGCAAATCTCTTGCCCCATGCGGATTCCTTGCCCCTGTGATGTATCGTTCAGCTCTAGCCCAGCCACACCCAATCCCATTCCGGTTCACGCAATAGCAGAACAACTCTCCATCTTTGAAGCTCCCCCCTCTCAGGACCCAGCTGACCCATGGATGCGCAAAAGAGAATCAAATGAAGACTGAGCTCAGTAATATCGTCCATATGGAATCTGAAGAGAAGGACCCAAGTTAATTTATTTTAATAGATATGGGGCAGTTTAGTAAAGAGTTTCATGTAAAATCATGTTTAATTTGCTTTCTTTGTGTGACTTTTGTTGGTTTGTTCCACACATTGTTATTTTTTTTTATTTTACTTTGTCCACAACAAGGCATTCCAACATGTAAATGTTCATGCTTAGCAGTGGATTATTACAAAGTGAACATTTCATTACGCTAACATTGTTTGTATATTGGTGATGATGTTTCAGATGAGTGACTGGAAAGTGCCGGGATTTCACCATAAATTCATGTTTATTTTATTCAATTTTATTTCAATTCCATAGCTGTTTTACTATATTTATTATTACGTTTCTATTATTTATTTAGTTTTTTTATTATTAAGAAATACGTTCACAATTAATTTGACAGCTGCCTTCTATTACATGAGTTTCCACACTATGATGGTATGTCAGGTCTATCATAAAACAAATTGTTTTGATGTTTTCAGACGTAGAATAAGTACATGCATAAATAATTCTTAGGGAAAAAATAAGACATTCTTCACGAGTTTAACTTTCATAGCTTACACATGATATGTAACGATATCTTAAAATCACCTTAGGCCTATATTTTGTTTATAATCTGTAGGATCCAAATCATATTAACATATGAATAAATTATCTAGGCAGGAATTTGACAAGAAATCGTTGATAACTACCATGATCAATAAAAATGTTATTTGCGTTTTTATTGTGTGACATTATACTCACAAACACTAAAACTTTAAACAGTAAAAACAAAACTGAAATAAATGATAAATGTCTAGATTTAGAATAAATTGACAATTATAATACACACCTTTTTAAATATTCGTAAACATATTTTATTGATGTGAGGCTTGCTGCTGCGGTAAGAGTGAACTTGAAACTTTTGTTACGGGTAATCGACCCGAAATCAATGGAAAAGCAGATATCCCACCTTAGGGATAATGATTTCGAAGAGTTCAAGACTAGTTCAAATTATCACAAAACCACAAGGTGGTTTGTACACTGTGCAGAGTTCGATGTCACAGCAGCGAGAGCACTATGGACGAGAGAAAACACACAGCCGCTAATATGAATGATGGGCTTCCAGGATAAACAAAACCACCGTAAACGTTGTCTATTCATGTTTATTAAATTAGTTATTGCTGGTTAATTTTACCTCCGGTGAATACAGGGGTAATTGATGATGAATGATTGAAGGAAAAACCTGGCAAACAGCTCCCCGAATGGAACGTACCAGTTCCTGATGCAGCGGGAGGTGACTGGGAGCAGAGCCGTAGCCAGGGTTAGAAAAATAACCCTGTTGTAGATTTCGGTTACCTCATATCTGGCTGTCTGTGGCACTGTTTAGGAGCGCTCCTCAAACGAAGACGAACTCACACAGACAAGTAGGCACAGGACGGCACATACATCCAGATGTAAATTGTGACCCAAAATGGTCTAAATGTAAAATAAGAATGCGAAAGACCTACAGACAAACACACGATTATGATCTTCTTGGCATCTTTCACATTCATTTTTAAAGGGCCCGCTTGCTCAACCTCTGCCCAGCAGTCTCCGTGCCCTCTGAAGCTGCCCAATAGCGTTATACTGCCGGGGAAGCTGGGAGAAGTAGTATATTTTAGGCAAGAGGACAGCGCAGGAAAATTAACTTCTGCTTAGTGAGGGGAAAGAAGTACATTTGCATATCGATTCAGATAATATTTGTTACTTCGAGACTTATCACCAAGACCAAGGCAAGTTCGAGACAAAATGGGCTCAAGGCCGAAATCAGGCCGATCTGATCTCAAGAACTACAACTCTAGCAGTACCTCAGTCTATACGCGTAATCGTGTATCGTGCTGCGTACACCTTTAAGGGAATTGGTAGTAACCGTCCTTCAAAGCCGGCGTGAGATTGGCTTTTGTAGAGGGGCGTGAACTTTGCGTCAGTTCCTGCCGAGCAAAGGAATTCGGGCTAAAGATGGCGGCATTTGCAACATTTAGAGGTTCATTCAAGTTAACGAGACGTTTGGTATGATTTGAATTCTTTTTCAATCCTTTCATGGCATGATTTATTACGTTTTGCGACTGCCTTTTGATTTTACAGATTGACTAACTGCATGATATACTGAAATGTAAGCGATCGAAGCGTTCTTGTTGTGCAATGCATGTCAGCTAGCAACTTAATGGGTAGTCAAACAGCTATCAAGTGTCCTACTAGATCATCTAGTAGATGGATGGATGACTGTTCTTTAGTCTTCTGTGCGATATTATGACCCAGTTGTATGGATGTTAAACTTAGAGTTTCTGTTAAAGTAAACTGGAATCAAATAGTTATGCAAGATGAGGAATGGTTGAATGATCATACATAGTTAAATTGATATTTTGTTTCTGCTACATTCTATGCATGAATAGTTATCTTTATGGCTAAATTTACATTTCAGAATCTTAACCTGTGCTTCTCATTGGTCTAGTGATTTTGCCTGTCATTCATAGCCCGCAACGTTTTGGTCTGGATCTAAAAGCCAGTGTTTCTACGTTCTTTTGCAGCTCTCTCCACAGTATTATAAACATCGCTGCTCAAGAGTGCAAGTCGTTCGACCGGAATATTCAGCCCATCGCATTCAATTTATGTGCCTGCCATATAGGAGTTTTAAGACAAGTCATTGTAAGTGAATTTGTTTTTCAAACTGCCGTTCATATTAAAGCAGTACTATTCTCGGGTTTAATGATGTATTGTTTTTTTAAGGTAATCCCGGCCCGATTTTTCAATTTAAACTTTCGGACATTGGGGAGGGCATCCGGGAGGTGACGGTGAAAGAATGGTAAGTTTGTTCTCCGACAATGTCAACTCAAAATGCTTTGCAAACGGATTGTGTCATGCCAGCCACAGACTGCAGACGGCATTGTAGTTGAGTATAAGTCGCGAGAACTGTCTTTGTACCAATCGGACTGTTTAGGAATGTATTATTTCTAAGTCTCTACATTAGTTTTCAGGTGAATCAGAGTGCAACGTTTGGTGGGGTTACTTGGTCAGTTTTATGGTTTCTTTTTGAAGAATAGAGTATTACTCTACTAAAGGTCTAATGACTTTGAATCTATTTGAGTTGAATCTAAACGGTACCCGGAGAAAGTGCCACGAACAAGATTAAGATTGATCCTAGGGGGGAAATTCTGACGTTTATGGCATTAGGAACGTATTGCCTGGACGAACATACAGCAACGTTTGCAAAAAAAAATTGGGACGCTGTGTAAAATATACATAAAAATGCAATGATTTACAAATCATATAAACCCATATTTGAGACACCATATCAAATGTTGGAACAGAGAGATTTTGTTTTATAAGAAATATGTGCTTTATTTAAATTTAATACCAGCAACACGTTTTAAAAAAGTTGGGACAGGGGCAGCAAAAGACTGGAAAAGTTGTACAATGCTAAAACAACATCTGGTTGAATATCTTGCATCTAATGAAGTTAATTGACAGCAGGTCACCAAGATTATTGGGTATAAAAAGAGCCTCCCGGAGAGGTAGAGTCTCTGCAGTGAAGATGGGGAGAGGTTCACCACTCTGTGAACGACCGTGTGGGGAAAACAGTGCAAAAATTTAAGAATAATGTTCCTCAGTGTAATACTGCATAGAATTTGACATACTGTGCAGGACAGACAAAACGCAAAGACGGTATATATGGTGCAAACAAGTTTTAAAAGTATATACTACATAAAATAGAATATCTTGAAAAAAGATTTTTTTTAGTATTATATAAATACTTGCAGATAATAAATTAGAGATGGTATTAGAGAGCAGATAGCACCGAATTTGCATTATAAACATGGGTCACTTCCTAACTTGTTTTGGCTGGCAGTCAGGAGGAGGCGCTGTAGTGCCTGAAGCCAGTGGGCAGGAACCATTTGTTTTAGCACATTGTGGTAGCTAAATGTGCTCCAGTATAGCGCCCCCTAGGGCAGATGAGCAGAATTATTCATAATATTCTCCAACTTTGCCATCATCCTCTCCCCCAGTGAGTACAGGGTCAGCCCTGTGAGGGAACTGGCCTTCCTGATGAGTTTGTGCAGGTGTTTGAAAGTACATTAAATAAAGTTAAAGCACTTTGAATTGATTTTTGTCCACTTGTAGCTGGTTTTAATAGCGATGTTTCTTAGCTTTTATATACATTTCTGCCCTTATCAGTTACCTTCTATGCACTCCCACGCCAGGTATGTGAAGGAGGGTGACAAGGTGTCCCAGTTCGATAGCATCTGTGAAGTGCAGAGTGACAAAGCATCGGTGACAATAACCAGCCGTTACGACGGCGTCATCCGTAAGCTTTATTACGACGTGGACTCCATTGCACTGGTGGGAACGCCGCTCGTGGACATCGAAACCGAGCCAACTGAGGGTACGAGTGTGACTTGTCTTGTTTGAGAGTACAGTGGTACTTCGGTTCTTAAACTTAATCCATTCTGGACTCCGGATCAAATTTTTTTTTTTTGCATGTAAACACAAAATGAACAGGATAAAACAAGAAGAGCATTTTTTTTCTTAATGGCTTCCAAACCATAAAGATCTTATTCCAGCATTACCCCTGTCTTGCCCCGATCGTCCGCTCCTTCTGTGTGCCACGCCCCTTTGTTAACTTTGTGTCGGATCCCCATGTGATCAGCTGTTCCTGGTTGTTGTCATTAGTCCTCTGTATTAAGTCAGCGTTTCAGTTTGTTTCCTCAGTCCTATCATTGGGTGCATTCGACTTGCTTACAGTGCTGCCTTAAAGCAACGCATTCTGATCCTGATGCAGTGCATTACGGTTAGATGCATTGCAACCTCTCACTCGGCTGCACAACCTGGAACCGCCTCCGTGACGACACACCTTTGCCCTTATTGGCTAAATAGTTTAGTTACACGCATGACGTTTGTATCCCAGGCGGTAATTTACCTGTTAAAATAAAGTTTAGATAAATTACATAAATGCTCTAATAGTACATTTAAGTTAGTCATTTATTTATTGTTAGTTACTGTAATGTTACACTGCTTTATTTGGTTAATCGTCCAGTCTGTGAAGAAGACATTGAAGTAAGAATTGCATTGTAGTATGACTCATTTCCTGCACGTACAATTTGTATTAGGTCAGCATTCACCGTTCGAGTTCTAATATTCAGATTGAGTTCTAGGTCAAACTGGTTTGAGTTCTAGAAATGCGAGAACTCGAGAAATTTGAGTTCTAGTGTGTTCGAGAACCGAGGTACCGCTGTACTCTGCTTCCATTCCTTAGGGCTGCTGGTCTGTAGCCAGTGTTTTGAGGACAGGGATGATAGTTGATGTCTGGATACTTGATAACAGTGCATAGTTCCTGAGATTGGTTGAAAATGTCTGTGAATACTTGGGACAGCTGATCTAAGGGTGAAGCTGTAATATTCACATCATGCTGGGGAGGGACTAGCATTGTTCTTCAAAAAGACAGTAGTAGTTATTGAGACGATTAGCTAATTCTGGGTCCCCGCTACACATCAGCCACTATTCCTCAGTTTCCAATGTTCTCATGACCTCACTATACTGTCTTGCTGTTATCTGAAAACATTCTATAGTCTTGCATGTCTATGTTTTAACACCCCCCCCATTACTTATGATTTATGATGGGGGGGCAAGAAAGGTCGTATAACAACAACACATTTAGTGTGTTTGATCAGCCTGGTCAGGGGGGTGGTGTTTACAATAATTCAGGGATATAGAGGTGAAGCAAAGGGGCGTCTGATCATAGATCTGATCATTTTAAATCATTTGGTGTATCATTATGTCCCTTTAATACGATTCGATTTTCTGCTTTATATAGTTAATACTCCATACATCTTCCAACTGCCAACTGTGCCACTCTGGAAACCTCAAATGAATGAGAACTTTGGTAGGAAAAGTAAAAACTTTACAGCTCATAAGAAAGCAGTTATTTTTTTTTTTTTTGCTGTCATTGGTGTAGAAAATATGCTGTATGTCAAAGGTCTTTTTTTATAAAAAAAAAAAAACAAAACATTTCTGAGCTCTGGATATGTGATGCACCATCCAAGTTTAACCAAAATCAGAAATTGTGCGAATGGCGCAAAGGCAGTTTGTTGGATTACAGTGGAATGACTCTGCTACGTTTTACTGCTGCTTCTGGTGAAGGGTCTTCACATAAATAAATACTGACTCTTTGTTTCTGCTTCCTCAGCCTACTAGGCTTTTCTGGCCTTTTGTGGCTTTCGTCATTAAATTGTCTTTGTCAATGTTTGTTTTTTTTTTTTTCCTTCGTGTGAAAGAAACGGTCATGCTTCCCCTACACCTCCATCGCGCTCCCCCTCGGCACTCTGCCTGCTTGCATACGTGATGCTTCCCTCCGTCCCTGCAGAGGAAGCTCCGGAGAAGGATGTTGTCGAAACACCAGCAATGTCCCACGAAGAACACACCCACCAGGAGATTAAGGGACACAAGACTCAGGCCACACCCGCTGTCCGCCGCCTGGCCATGGAGAACAATGTAAGCATCTCTGCTTCCCAGTGCCCACCTGCTGTGTCGCGCCGTCTCCCAGTAGCACTTATGCTGTCCCCTGTCCTTCACACCATGTGCAAGTTACAAAGTTGCTCTCTGCAGATTTTGTACTGGCCGTACTGCAAACGGCAAATGGATGGGGCTGGTTAGCATTAGGGTGCTTGGTAGAGAGTTAGTTGGTGGCTGGTGGATGAAGAACTGCTGGCCTTCTGGCAGTCTGCCACAGAGTGGGAGTGGCTGGGTGTGCGGGGTCCAGCAGTAGAGGAGGGGCTCTGATGGACTGCTCTCCTTCCCAGGGAGCTTGAGTTAATTTCCCTACACTTGTCCCGGGATTATAAATAAAACCTGTGTGCTTCAAGTTGTACTTTAAGTTGAGCTCTCATTAGGGGTGGGGGGGGGGTTATTTTACAAAAATACATTGGCAATTAAAGATGGAATGAAATAAAGGCAGCAAAGGGGTTACCTATTTTTTTGTAAAAGGA
>JABFEA020000036.1:22902659-22917552 GCA_019775915.2 Cyphomyrus plagiostoma
CCCCCGCGCTGGTCTCCCCCGCCCCCGGCCGCGGCCGGCGCCGCCCCCCCCCCCCTGGGGCCCAAAGAGCTGGGCAATTATCGCTGGAATGCTATTTCGGCAGGCAAGGGGATTCCTCTTGTTTTGTGAACTGCTATTTTTCCCTGCAGTGCCAGACACCATAATTTGACCCTTTGGATTTGTGCTGTTGTCCATCCAAGAGCATAATGTTATGGGTTTGTTTTTCAGTTCTAGCTGTCAGCAGTGTTATCTGACGGGTATAATGTAGTTCTATAGCATAGTACCCAGTTTTGCTTTAATGTACGTCAAATCTTAGGGACAACACTAACAGTCACGATAACAAGTATGAAGTATGAAGAGACATCAGTTTTGTTTTGTGCCTGTGTACCTGTAATCATGAGGTTGCAGGTTCGAACCCAGCCTCAGCACGTCTGCGGGTCCTTGAGCAAGGCCCTTAACACCCAGCTCCCTGGGCGCCCCAACAGGTGGCTGTCCTTCGCGGACAACTTGATCTACAAGACCAAGTTGAGGGAGGCATAAAATTTCCCCACGAGGGACAATAAAGGATTTATTATTATTATTATTATTATTATTATTAATTAACGACAGTAAGTGTGTTCGTGAGGTATTTCAGTACTTGTTGATTGCCCTCCCCAGAGGAAAGGGTGTACTGTTCAGCTGTGAAGTTATCTGCTGAAATATTTGTAAATGAAATCCTCATTGGCTTCTGTTATATTAATGTTTGAGCAGAATTCTTTGAAGGCCCCTCACTATACTTTAACCTTTTCGCTGACCTTTCCTCTCAGCGATGGCCGTCTCCGCTTCTTCACCGCTCTTGTCCATATGATTTGCAGATTAAGCTGAGTGAGGTAGTGGGGACGGGAAAAGATGGACGCATCTTGAAAGAGGACATCCTCAACTACCTGTCCAAGCAGACCGGGGCCATCCTGCCCCCCACTCCCTACCAGGAGATCCAGCCACCGCCACCCTCAGCAGCCCCTTCAGCGGCAAAGCAGAAGGACAGGGCCCCCCCTGGGGTCACCCGGCCTGTGTCCCATAGACCAGTGTTCACGGGAAAGGACCACACAGAGCCCCTCAAAGGTGACGTGGGATCTCCAGCCTCTCCTGTCAATAATACATCAAATATAAATGCCGGACTATCTTACTGACCACGCCCACCATCTTTATACGCAGGGGGCTTGATATCCACCCGGCGATTTCAGGATGATTTATACCCCCCTGGCCAGTGTAGTTTGATTTCTTGGCTGAACCCGTCTCGTGACAGGGTTCCACAAAGTGATGGTGAAAACAATGACTGCGGCACTGAAGATCCCGCACTTCGGTTACTGCGACGAGGTGGACATGAGCAGGCTGGTGCGTCTGCGCTCCGAGCTGAAGGACCTGGCCGAGTCACGGGGCATCAAGCTGACCTACATGCCGTTTTTCATCAAGGTAACCACTGGTGCCTTTAGCACCTGGTGTGTGGCGGGTTGGTTGCCTTATGCTACACTGATATCTTGTGTGTGTGTGTGTGTGTGTGTGTGTGTGTGAACAGGCAGCCTCCTTAGGCCTTCTACACTACCCCATCCTCAACGCCTCCCTGGACGACAGCTGCCAAAACATCACCTACAAGGTAAAACAACTCTTGTCAGCCCATTCAGCTTAAACATGTCAATGTGCTTATGATGGTTTATCATATGAAATTCCATTCACTAAGATGATTTGACCCCAATTGATGGGCAAGCTGAGATGGATGCCAGTAGACCCTGATATGGCCACCTAAACATTGCTCCTCCACTCTTCTTCAGGCAGCGCACAACATCGGCCTGGCCATGGACACACCGCAAGGCCTTCTCGTGCCCAACGTGAAGAACGTGCAAATACTGAGCATCTTTGACATCGCTGTTGAGCTCAACCGCCTATTGTCCCTTGGCACATCGGGGCAGCTTGGTACCAGTGACCTCACTGGAGGCACCTTCACCGTCTCCAACATCGGCTCGGTGAGGGCAGGAACCCGAGGTGCCCATTGTATGACTTTGATGTTGGTTTCCCTGGTAACACCTCGTGTGTGTGTGTGTGTGTGTGTGTGTGTGGTCAGATCGGAGGCACCTATGCGAAGCCTGTTATCCTGCCTCCTGAAGTGGCCATTGGAGCATTGGGGAAAGTCCAGGTTTGTGCCCTTTAGAGACGGGGAATCCCCATCATGGCGGAAAGTGAATGGCTGCCTCCTTTGGCTGCATATCTTAGCAAACATTACTCAGGGTAGGTGCAGTGACTGCCGGTAAACTGTCTTGTCCCCCGTAGGTCCTGCCTCGGTTTAACTCCAAAGGCGAGGTGGTGAAAGCTCACATCATGAACGTCAGCTGGTCTGCTGACCACCGCATCATCGACGGAGCCACCATGTGCCGCTTCTCGAACCTTTGGAAGTCCTACCTGGAGAACCCAGCCACCATGGTTTTAGATCTCAAGTGATCGTGCAGCACTTGCAGCCACCTGAACTAAAGTGACCCATGTTGTCTAATGGTATAGATTGGCTATTGACTTTAATCAGGGTTTGACCCCAGTGTTTCTGTCCAAATCCCCATGAAATGCATTTGCGACATTCTTAACACTAATCCCATTTTAGGGTCCTCATTGCCTTTTGGTTTGACTTGACATGCCTTCCTGTTGTCTTGCGTACCGAGTCACGAGTTCTGTGTTATCTTAGATTAGAGCTGCTGTATGTCTATGGCATGCTCGTCAGTATGAGGTCAATAAGTTCCCTACCCTATGGGGCAGTAGGTAGCACAATTGTTAGACACACAGATGTGCAATGTGAAGGTTGCTGGTTCGTGTCCCAGAAAGGACATGGCTGGTAAACCATGAAATATATTTTTAACCTCGATTACTCTACTTAATATCTGACTATATGAACCTGGTGTGATAATCATGGTGAATTTCTTTGGGTGAAAGCATGGAGGTGTCAGCTAAGTGACGGCACACCAGCAATCAAAGGGGCGGGACCTTCGGGGTACATGCCTTCTACAGCCAATAATGTAATAACTGCCAATAATTAAATTTCTAAGTTAGAAAAGTAACTTTATGCACAAAAAATGATTACATTATTGACTGGGTATGACATTATTGGCTGGTGTAGCAGCCATTAATAGCCACCATTAATGTATTACAATGATTACATTATTGGCTGCTAGATGCCTCAGATTGCACTGAGTGAATGCCAGAAAAAAGATCTGTTACAACAGGGAATTTTAATTTCTTTACCCTATTTAATAATCATGGTATTACTCTATTTGCTAGTCCCCCCCCCTTCCCCAAGATGCTGATTTTTTGATTATATTTCTAGTAGTTCCTGTTCTCATTACATCATTAATTACTGGGGAATAATGGACACATGACTTCCAGAGATTAGTACTGTTGTGGTTCCCAGCCATAGCCATCTGTAGCCACCGTTTAGATTCTGATGTATTATAGAGTGGGTGTGTAATGCTAGACGAGTGGGGATAAGGTTTTAATAAATTTGTGTCAGATCTGTGCATGTTGTGTTTGTGTGTTTTTAATTGTACACTGTAATGTTAAGTAAGCATAATGGCAAGGAGCTCATACTGTAACAATACTGCGATTACATACTGTAATGTGTGAACAGCTGAAATTCTGATTGCTGTCAATTTATAGCACAGTATGGAATTTTATTAATTATGAAAATTATGTTTATGTCCATTCATGAGAATTTCTTACAGTAATTTTATTTTTAATGTAAACCATGGTGAAATGTTTCTGTGGCCTGTCGATACTTTTCAAACATTTTCAGCATATTAACAATACCGCGATAGTATACTGATTACGGTGATCATTTTCGTTTGGCTATGCCGCTGGGGGGCTTTTGACCAAGCAGGATTTCTTGCTGAGCTGGATAACTTGTTGGATTTAAGGTGGCCTGATCTAGATGTAGTTTATCTTTGTTCACTTACACGTAGCTCAGACTGCCTTAAATGCAACAAGTTATTAGGTTAAGAAAGAAATCCTGCATCTTCAAACACCCCTGGTAGGGGCGCCGTTGTCAGTGGAGGTGGGGGTAGTCAGGATGATTTACGGCAGGGGCCCAAAAAATCTGGAAAATAATCTGATTGGTCTGGACTAGTGGGCCCGATATGATATGCTTTCATGTGGCCCAAAATCTCTAGCAATTCCCCGCGCTCTGGTGTAGCCTTTCAATTTTCAAAAATAATCCCTATACAAATCGGCCTGTGTTGTTAACAGCAATGAAAAACAAAGTCTGAAAGAATTGGTATGACTTTAATGAGAATACTCACATCTAAATAACGTAATGTTCAGGACAGCATGAGTGAGGTGATGTTCAATATGCGTGTATCGAGTGGAGCGCAATTCATTTGTCTACATTACAGAGGGCAGGAGAGAGTAGAAGTACAAAGCGCTTGTTTCAGGACAGCTCAGGACCACACTGAGGATCCTTCCAGCAGGAGATCACAAGCTGGGTCTTGGTGGGTGTAATTTCCGTACCTTATTTAAAGTTTCTTTGTAGAATACAATTCCGAAATGTGTGTTGATTTTCATGTTTTGATGATGCATATTTAAATCATAAGGTTTTGAAAGGCGAACTAGTCTAATATTTGTATTGATCGTTGAAATTAATGGAAAGCTTTCAAGCTTTTTTTCATAGAATTTAGGCCTAAGTGAATAACAGCAAAATGAAAAAGCTGCCCATGTTCACTGAGAAATCATTGGAACCGGCCGCTCTGATGGAGTCGGAAAGCCGTCGAAACGACGCAGATCACAAGGCCAACAGGTGCGGGGAGTCTCGGCTACAGAAACAAATCAGTGGCACGGGGCTGAATCGGAAGAGCCGCAGGAAAGAAGGGGCATCGGTGGCTCAAAACGGACGGGGAATTTCGAAAACCTTTCTATTTAATAAAATACCACATGCCCCATTCAGTCTTTCCGACCAGGACCGCTACGAGCCCCAGCCAGCGCCATACTTTCTGTCCTTGCATGGATGCTCAAACGATGATGAAGACCATAATGGACAGCAGGTTAAGAAATGCTGTGTACGACAGCTCGTGTTCCATATTAGCAAAGGAGCTCGCGGATGATGTTAAGCTAAAAGTTAAAAAGGTATAAACTGATCAGCTTCGTAGCCATGGGACAGGTTAAAGACTGCGACGTGTCGTGCTCCAGCAGAGGCGTGTGGTGTCCTGCCTAGGACACCTTTGCCGAGTTATGCTTTAGAAACGGCTCGCTTTATGCTATTTGTATACTTTATGTATATAAAGAATAGCTTCACTAATACTGTAAGTTAATTAATGGGCTGCAGCTGCCGATGTCTTCGTCGGAAAATGCTGTCCCTTTAAGTAATAGCCCAAATCCAGTTTGCGGTATGGCTATATAGCTCATAGCCAAACAATTTGATTAACATTGTCATTGTAACATTGTTAACATTGTAACATTATTTCAGATATAACACCGATTAACTCACTGTAGCTTACTTAGAATTTCTGTAGCCCTACCTTCCTTCATATGCGGTAGGAATCGCAATCACGTATTCGTTTATTTTTAACACTACCTGAGTTATAATTCTACATAAAAATATATATTGATATATTGATTCTGTGCCAAATGATGATTTGCCTTATTTTGACACCGTCGACTATTTTTTCTGTTTTATTATTGTAAATTTGTGGAGATGCTTTCGGTGAGGGAGGAAAGCCTACCCTCTTAAAATAAATCTATAGTATACTGTATACAGTATAGGTAAGACATCCAGAAAAGGAATAAAGATGGGTAACCATGGACTCAAGCAAATAATATGTGACATGCATTAAAATTTCACGTGTTATTGTTTCATGTGCTCGGAGGAACACAGTGAAATTCTTGCGCCACAGCTGTAAGGAAGAGACGGGTGAATGGAGGACAAACTGGAGAGCAGGGCTTAGGAGCATCACGGCAGGGGGAGCCTCTCCTCCCTGGGTCGGCGAATTTTATCTAACGGGAACCCCGCCCCCCAAGGCGTAACCTCCCATAGACCCCATCCATTCATTTATGTCCATTTGCAGTGGGGAATTATTACTAGTGAGATTCAAAACGGTTTTGCCATTCATTTCAATGGAATTTGAAACTATTTAAAATTCCAATTTCTGATATCAGAAATTTAATTGCAAGTAAGTATAGTGGTTAAAATTGCAATTTCTGAGATCAAGAATTCAGTTTTAACTAGTTGAAATGTCAATTGTTGGTATCATAATTAAAATATGAAATAGTTGAAAATCCAATTTCTGATTCAGGAATTCAACTGTAAGTAGTTCAATTTTAATTATAACTAGTTACATCTGAATTCCTGATATCAGAAATTGGTATTTCAACTATTTCAAATTCCACTGAAATTAATCAGAGAACGTTTTGAATATATATCATTTTCAATATTAAGAACTGGCATAAGTATTCACAACTGAATTTCTGAAATCAAGAACTGTCATTCTAACTAGTTAAAATGAATTTGTGATATCCTCTACAAATGAATTAAAGCTAAAACAGCTTGCCATAGAAGAGACGTACAGTAAGTGAACACATGAGTACAAAGAAAATGAAAACATTAACATGTCAGCTACGTGGAGACGGCCGTGTATTACATCAGTTTCATAATTTCCAGCAACATCTGGGGTAAAATAACAAACACATGACAGATGCAACAGGGCACTCGGGTGCACGCATAGCACACTGACAGCGTGGTAGCCGTGTGGTTCCTTTCGTGGCCCACAGACGACCTCCCGAGTGCACGTCCACTAGCGCGCCACGACACTGTCCGTTAAAGACAAGCGATCACAATGCGGCCCCTTTATCGCGTCGAACCAGAACACTGCGTTTCAGCAGACAGCTGACCCTCAGGCAGACCCTCCCATGTGACCTGCACTATTCCCGGTCTTGCCCCTAAAAATAGACACACTCTGGGGTTGCGTTTTATTAAACAGTAACGCTGACAGAATCGCGAAGGTTGGGGGGCTAGTGCATAACAATTCTCAGACAGAAGAGTGATTTGAACTCTGCTCACGATTCGATCTCAGGAAATTGCACGAAAGCGTAGGGACCTGACTTATGTACCACGTGAGGCTTATGACAATGACAGCCACAGATGACCATCTTGTATCATGAAACGGGTGAGTGCCTGCTAGAGAGCAATGCTACAATGTAATTTCAGACCACACAATGCTATATATTAGGATGTGTGGATTGTTTAGAATAAGTGGATGTTTATTGACTATTGACACTTTCAAGGACATATATATATATACATATATATGTGTGTGTGTGTGTATGTGTGTGTACCATTTAGATTTTTTTCCACAGATGAGCACGTCTGTCCTCATCTCTCAGTTGACACACGCGTAGCCGGTTTCCACTGTATGTGTCCTTGTTGAGCAAGAAGGCCGGACTGCTGTCCCTCCTCTGACTGGGAGGTGGCGGAGTCACCATGACAGGGGTGACGGTGTGTTTCGGTACGGTGAACTCTGTCAAAGCCCTCTGGGAGACCAGGATAAAAAAATGCAGGGAGGATCAGCAGAAGCAGCAGGATCTGAAGGAGAGGGCAGCGGTGGGCAGGTAGGATTGTTTTTCGGGACGGACAATGTGTTCTTATGACCTTATCCAGTCCAGGGGTGTTTCTCGATACCAAGAATGCAAAAAGCAAGAACAAACCCAAGAACAAACTTGGGTTGCAATGTATCATGGGATTGTTCTCTTTGGTGAGGATGCAACTAATGCATCCTTGATATTTGGGAGGGGCAAAAGGACATCTGGGGATATTTTTCTTTCATGCATACTTCTGTACTTGAGTATTGGAACTGTACTTCAGCAAGGAACATGATGTCAAATGGGTAAGCGAGAACACAAGTACAATCAAGTACGCATATTGATAAACACTTCAGAACTTGCCTGAGTCAGTCTATGGGAGGCAGTCATTTGTCATGCCTTGTTTTTTACCTTAGGCTGGCACATGCCTGGGAGGATCGAATCTCCTTGGCCAAGCTGAAGGATAAAGTGGTAACGGAGGATGGGAGAGTGATCTTAAGGATAGAGAAAGAAGAATGGAAGGTATGGTTCTAAAGACATTCAGTATCAGCCAAAACAGCACTGGAGCTTAAAGAGCAAATGCCAAATAAGTTTACGATTAATGGGAAGTTGACGTGGCTGTTGTTTTCTAAAACGGTGTTTCCCGATTCGGTCTTGGGGGACCCCTAGACATTCCACATTTTTTGCTCCCTGTCACAAAGTCCATATCTTTACCCGGGTAGGAGCAAAACCGTGGTGTCTGGGGGTCCTCCGAGGACCAGGCTGGATACACCTAATAAAGCAGCTTTTGAAAGTGGGCAGCTTGTTCCGCAGAGCCTGAAGGCCATGCCACCTCTCATCTCCACCTGGCAGACCCTGCCTCCAGTGTTGGTGCAGCTCTCTCAGGTCCAGGAGTGGCAGCTGCATCGGACCAGCTTGCAGAACATCCCACGCTTCATCGCCAGTTTCCAGCACCTCATCGTCCTTGACCTGTCCCGCAATACCATCACGGAGATCCCCAAAGAGATTGGTCAGTGTCCCCGGCACGACTCAGGACCCAAGAGGCTTTTTGCGTTGTTGCCATTGGTCGGTACGGTAGCCGGTGCTCCTGGCCCGTAGGTAAGATGACCAGGTTGAGAGAGCTGCTACTGAGCTACAACCGGCTGAACTTCATCCCTGAGGAGCTCTGCTGCTGCGAGAATCTGGAGAAGCTGGAGCTGGCTGTCAACAGGAACCTGGAGGAGCTGCCCACACAGGTCCCTCACGCTGCACCAGCTCTCCTCTTGGGCTCATCACCTCCTTCAGCCACACAGACATGATGGGATATTCCCACCAGCATCTCCACAGCCCCGTTCCTCAATCTGTGCCAAAGCTTCCCTCGAATCAGACACCTCTGTGATTCTCCCAATCCTTTATAAATTATTTTCAGTTTATCATCAGCACCATAAAAAATAAAAATTGCATTTGAAACTCAAGATTTTTATTTGGCCACCGCATGAATATAGTGGGGTACGTGCTGTGGAATGAAATTGCTACAAATCCAGACTGTGCAATAAATGAGGTAGCATAATCAAAGAAAAATAATATAAAATAGGCATTATAAAAATATTCAAAGTATACCAAAGTAAAGAGAAAATATCCAAAATGCAATATCTTATTTCAGTATTTAATTGGTGGTGTTAATGATCTTAATGGCCTGGAGGTAGAAGCTTCCTCAGCCTCTCAGTTCCGACTACAAGGATCCGCCTGATCGCAGTCACTGGGAGAGTTTATGACACAGGTGCTGAGTGTTTGAAACTCAATCGTCCAAAGAGGACCGACTTCACAATCTGGATTATTTGTAAGTGGTATTACACCTAAAACGCACACTTACAGACTAATCAGTGGTTGGGTTAACTCTGCTTCAGAAATAATCTTCAATATATAACAGATAACAGATCATAAAGGGATCATTCTCAAATAATATGGGCACCGGAATGAAAAATATAATTATGTACACATTCACAATGAAGTGAAATTCTCTACTTTCCCAGAAAGTCCTAAAATAACCGAATACTAAGTAAATACTAAAATTTAAATACTAGATACTAATGAGTACTAAAATAAAATTTGAGAGCAGCAAAAAACAGAGATGGCTGGAGTCGACCGCTTGTTAATGTTTTATTTTCCTTCAGCTGAGTAAACTGACCAAGCTGTACCACCTGGACCTGTCCATGAACCAGTTCACCAGCATTCCTGACAGCGTGGTGGACCTGCCAGCCCTGGAGTGGCTGGACATGGGTGGCAACCGGCTGGATCACCTGCCGGAGAACATCCACAAGTAAGCCAGTCAGGGACGCGGCCCTGTGACCCCCCTCGGTGACTGGCCCGGCACCCGGTGACCCAGGCCTCTGCATCCTGGACAGGATGGAGAAGCTGCACACACTGTGGCTGCAGAGGAACGAACTGGAGGTCCTGCCTGACAACATCGGCTACATGCACAGCCTCGAGACACTGGTGCTGAGCAGCAACAAGCTGAGGGACATTCCTGCCTTGATGGAGGGCATGAGCAACCTCAGGTGAGGAATGGCGCCACCTACAGGCCACACTAAATAGTGATCACAACCAAACTACTGTGGGTTTGACTTTGACAACACTCAACAAGATTTGTGATTACATTTTATTTTAAAATACAAATACACATTTATGGACCACATACTGACAAATAAAGGCTTTTTCTCTTCTCCATGTTAAAATAACAAAAACATTCTTGTATTATGGGGTGCACCTTCAGGTTTGTGAACTTCAGAGACAACCCGCTGACACTCGACGTGTCACTTGCCAAGCAGGACGCAGCCGTGGTAGACGAGGAGGAAGATGACCAGGAGATGTTCGGAAAAGACTTCATGCGCGCCTATATCAAGGAGGCTCGCAAAAGAGGTTACGCTGTTATTAACGTTCACCGTTTGCCCTGGAGGTAGAATTATGGACTTTGCTGACTGTCTGAAATACAGCATTCTGAGCGAAACACTTAAGCTGTGAAATTTTTCTTCTGCTTACAGAGACCCAGACAAAATACACCTCTGTATTAAACATGACCATCGGCGCTGGGCCTGATGTGGCCCCTGCACTCTGACATGCTGTGTGCTCCCCATACCTGCTGGTGCCTGCCGCTGTTTCCTGCTAGTGCTGTCCCGTCTGTCAAAGTTGTCCCGCCTACTGCTTCCTGTCAAGGCCGTCTTGCCCGCTGCTTCCAGTCGGCGCCACTATGCTGCCTGTTGGTGTCAATGCTCTCTGGTCCAAATTCTTTTCAGCCGGTCTTTTTTTGGCTTCTTCAACTACTGATGCTGGTTGGGACTGCAGTTAGGAGTACATTCTCCAGTGAGACATCTCTGCTGGTGTAGTAGCGGAGGTCGGAGGCGAACCCTTTGCCACGGAGGAAGTGGACCCTTCCGTAGTCGATCAGCAGCTTGCAGAGGCGGCCGACTCGCTCGCGGTCCTCTGCAGACACGAGCCTGCAGGTGGGGACAGGGACGGAGATGAATGACACGAATCAGCACCGAAAATAACCTCACTTCCCTGTTACAGCACAAGCAGAGGACGGAAATGAGGCTCGGAATAGTGACGACTTTCGGCAAATACTCAAAAACCTAGCTTCCGTGAAACAACATTAAAATACCCATAACTTTGCCTCTTGCATTGTCATTATCATGAAAAATAGTGTAAGTCTGAAACATGAGCTTGCTGTCTGTGTACACTTTGGATTTCAGTGTGATTTCTCCCACCTCTTTGCTTGGCACTATTATTGTTTGGTCTTAAAGTGAATCCGGGCATCTGTTTTGCAGGCCAGTAGCATAACAGATGTGTTGATCCTTCTGAGTTACAGTCCTGGTTCTTGGGTGGGATAATGGAGTCTGCCAGTCATAAGTAAAGCACACTCACTCGTTCAAGGTGCTGGGTACGGCGTCCTCCCCCTGCTCGTGCTCCTCAGTCGCCCACTCTCCCGCTGAAGATCGGCCCTCCACGCCGGCCACCTTTCTCAGGCCACACGTGGCCCAGCTGGACATGCGCTGGAAGGCAGCGAACTCGCAGGCACCCAGCCCCCGCTCCCGGAAGAACTCCTTCCCCACGTAGTGCCTCCAGTCGCAGCGGTGGTGGCAGCAGAGAGCGACGGCCAGCCCCGAGACCTCGTCACGCTTAGCCCCCCCCTCCTGCTTCACGCGCTTCCTGCGGGGCTCTCCACACTCGTCATCGCCCTCGACCCTATCCAGCAGACACCTCAGTGCCAGATCTGAGGACAAGGAATGAGACAGAACCCTGACGTAACAAGGAATGCAGTGAGGTCACTGTCAACAAGGCAGGAAGGACCTGGCATCTGCCTGTGATCTGACTCCTCCGGGGTGGGGGCCACGGGGGCCCTGGAGTCTATGGCAGGTAGCACAGGGCACAAGGCTGGGGCAGTATTAATACAGGTTTGATTTTTAAAATTTAATTCTTACTTTTATATGATTCTCAATTTTCATGTGAAATCCAGCTTAGTTTTAGCTTTCAGTGTGGTTTTGGTTTTAAATATATATTACTATTGGGTCTTATAATATATTTTACTTTCAGTTTAACTTTTAGTCATTTTATTTCTAGGGATAGATTGAAATTTGAATGACTGGTCTTAATCTTACCTGAATACACATTATGCATTTACTAATGTTAGGGATGTGTTGGTCTGATGTGTCAATTTTGGCCAGTATTGCTGACCGATATTTGAACTTTATAAATATCGAAAGTTAGCGGCACTGGGACTAAAAACATAACTACGACAATAATGTAGATGATTGCGTTGGATGACCAGCCATTTTCCAAAGTGATGGGTGAGGGTCAGCTCATTCCATCTCAAATTGGTTCAAAATACATTTTATTTCACAATATGAATCCTGTAAAATATGGGATATGAGGGGCTCTAGTTACAATAAGTTTCAAAGTACAGCGATACAGTTTTGTTCGGCCTGCAACTTGTTTTTAATGGATTATTAAATTTGACCTGGAGACTGATCTTCAATTTTTCACAGAATAAAAAATGATCATTCCACTAATCTGTATCGGCGATATGAGACAAAAATACACCCCTCACTAATGTCGTCAAATGGGCAAAAAATGTTCCAGGTAGTATTAATGGTAATTAAACATAAACATTACTTTAGCTAAATAGTGTTTACTAAATTGTGAAAATGGTGACACAAAGTATTTGACATTTATTTTGGAAGCGATGTACGTAGTTTATCATTTTTGCATCTTATTTCCATTTACGGAAATGTCTTCTGATAGTTTCGGTTTCTGTCGGCGACAGTGACGCTGGGCCGCGGATGGGTTGACACTGCAGGGCGCATGTGCACTCCATCACACCCTATGGAGATGCCAGTTAGCCTGACAGAATGTCCTTCCATTATGGGAGGAAACAAAAGCGCCTGGAACAAACCAGGGGAGAACATGCAAACCCCACACAACACAGAACCGCGGCGGGATTCGAACCTCCGACCCTGAAGGGTAAGAAAAAAAGGGGCCACCCCAGGACCTAATATTATTTCTGTAATTTCACGTGGTTACTGGAGTCAAACTGCAGGCGGCTCTGCTTCACCTGTCGCCGCCCCGCACAGATGCTTGCCAACTCCAACGACTGGGACTTTCTGTTCTTGCAGAAAGGGAACTTTACCTTTAAACCAAAAACAAAATAATTAACAACCTGAATGAAACAATGAATGAATGCTGTGCACTGGTGTTATTCAACCCTGTGCTCAGTTCGGAGAACGGAGGTTGAAGGCTGGACAAAGAATCAATGATTTACTGAGTATAAGAAACTGTAACTTGCAGAAAAACAATTTTAAATTAATAAAACTGCACTGTAGTGTGTGTTTCATGCACCATACTTACGCAGACAGAGGTGCTGAATGTCCACTTGCAGTCTGTCAAATGTGACGTCTGCATTTTTGTGTTTACCGTCTACCTAAAGGTATGACCATAACAGTAAATCTGCTGGAAGAACATCGCAGGCACATCAGGGATCGAGAAGCCGTGACCTTGGCGCGGCCATCACGCCACGCACCTTGAAGCGTGCGCAGGATCGCTCCACCAGCAGGAAATGGACACTGCCAGAACCCTGCAGGGCCACGCGGATCCAGTGGGACAGCTTCCCTTTCCCTGCCCCAAACTCGATGAAGCAGCGTTCCGGTCCCAGCAGCCCCAGTGCGTCCATGTTCCCCAGGAGAGACGCCTTGTGAAACGACAGCACAGCGAGCAGAAATTCCTTTAGATCAAACAGACGCCATAAAAGTAAAGACACGAAGGCTGCTGTCACATACCTGTTGCTTTAGGTGCTTGAATGCAGAGTCGCCATTTTTTGGATCGTTGAGAGCATCACAGAGAGCTGGATGGGACAGAATACTCTCTTCGTGTTCAAGATTGAGCCCTACAAGCATTTATCGATCGTTAACAGAAGGAAGCATGTCGCAATCCAGTTTTGAGTTTCATACATAGTGCAGTGACCACCAGAAACATTTTATAAGATGCCTGGAAGTCGTGATAGATATTGTGCTGACTGATATGACATGGAACTGTCTCCTTTACTTACCGCTGACTGCACTGTTTAGTTTTTGAATCAGTAAGTTCAGCTCTTCTTTGGAACGTTCTCCTAGTGGTACCTATCAGAAGGACAACATCTCAATAAACAAACAAATACACAGATTAGAGATCTCACCAATAATGAATCATCCAGGCATCACCTCATCCAATAGAAGACCCTCATCTTCCTGTGGGCCAGCATTGACATCCTGAATGTAATATACCTAGATTTGAAATACAGAGAATTATTATCAAATGTCGCATATAAAACTCAATCTATGAAAGACAGACATGAGATCTTCCATCTCTGACATCAAGATTTCTCTGTACTTCTTAACTGCACTATAACTATACTTTCCTGCATAATCAAATTCTGTATGCTGAGATACTGACAGCTTTTTCTCTGCTTCTGGCCTGTTTACATGTGCATACTATTCGCCCACTTTGTTGCTAAGACGTAAGGTATAGCGCCTTCAGAAAGTACTCAGACTACTTCACGTTTTTCACATTTTAAGTGAAAAAGCACACAGCTGTCAATATAATGTTGTCATGGTGTAAGACAATGGATATCAGAGCAAAAACCGAACCATGAGGTCAAAGGAGTTCCACACAGAGCTCACAGATATTATTATAATTATAATTCTAATAATAATAAATTTTATTTCTAATGTACTTTTCATTAAAACAAATCTCAAAGTGCTACAAAATTAAAATCAGCACATAAAAATACATAAAATCAGCAATGAAA
>JABFEA020000036.1:22925814-22959591 GCA_019775915.2 Cyphomyrus plagiostoma
TCTCCTGTGGTTGTGATGCAGGGGGGGCCCACGGCACATCATGGTCCCGCCTCCAACAAGGATAAGTATGTCATATAGTGCGCCAGCCACCGCCTCCCCCCCCCCCCCTTACTCACCACTCCCCTGGTGTATTGCTGCCTTGCCTCAGTTCCCCCCCTTACTCACCACTCCCCTGCATTTTGCTGCCTTGCCTCAGTCCCCCCCTTACTCACCAGTCCCCTGGCGTATTGCTGCCTTGCCTCAGTTCCCCCCCTTACTCACCACTCCCCTGGCGTATTGCTGCCTTGCCTCAGTCCCCCCCCCTTACTCACCACTCCCCTGCGTCTTACTGCCTTGCCTCAGTCCCCCCCCTTACTCACCACTCCCCTGCGTCTTGCTGCCTTGCCTCAGTCCCCCCCCTTACTCACCACTCCCCTGAGTCTTGCTGCCTTGCCTCAGTTCCCTGCTCTCTTCCTGTAGCAGGGAGCCCCCTGGATTGGACTCCAAGTACTTTGAGAGGCGAGATGACAGCATTCCCTTGCATGGTCTCCTTCCCAACACCAACAGCAGAGGTAAAACACTGGGGTTTCCTGGCTTTCTCACCTAGTAAAGTGACCCGTTGACAGTCAGGGCAGTGAGATTCCTGCCTGCCAAAATCAGGACCGATCAGAAACAAAGAATTCTGGGAGCTGTTCAGTTATTCATTTCTGGTCGAAATGGTTCTGGTCCACAGAAGCCCCCAGACCACCTCTGACCGCCGGTCACCCCCCCTCCAAGCCCGGACTGCATTCTGCCCCCTCGGCATATTTTCCAAGCTGATGATGGCTGACAGATTACCTTCGAGGTCCCAGCCGTGCCTTCATAGCCCAGACAATCTGGTCTGTTGACGTACACTGCTGTATGCATATGGTGCTTTTAAAGGAAATATTTTGAATCAGTCCTCAATAGTTTACCGTGCTGTAATGAAACTTTGGTTTGTATGCAAATGTGGAAATGGGTGAATTATGTTTCACGTCTCCTTGGTGATCAATGTATGCTGTCGGCACCATGCAGTCTCTGTGTATTCATGCAAAATGACCCTGGCAGTCTGTCCTGTGCTTGCCAGGCTAAACCACCTAATCTGAGGCCATGGTATACATTTTTTCCAATGCTTGCACAGTGTTCTGCCATTTCGAAACACTACAGGATGTACGTATGTTTGATCACAGTAGACAGCAGTGCCGCTGAGCAGGTGCCGTACACAGTCACCGTTTCCATTCCCTGCAGGAGAGACTAATCAATCACTGGCTACCTGCCTGTTTTCGTGATTATAACCAGAGAATGGTTGACCTGTGAACTTGAACTTGATTAGTCTATCATGGTCATTTTCCTACCTTAGTTGTGGTAGAAGGGTGACTATCAGTGTAAAAATGTGTACATAGGAGGATGTTGGTGTGCATATGTATATTTTTTCATTAAAATTCTTTTAAACACTTTGCAAGAAAAGTGTCAGTTTTACTCATTTCCTTTGGTGGTGGTGGGGGGTGAAGTGCTTCATTAGCCAAAGTGATAAGATTGTCTCTCACTTTATTTTCTTCGTAACATACAAATAATGTGCTAATTAACCAATAATCTTGGTTTCATTTTGACATATGTACAGCAGCATCAGTCAAGGGATTAAAAGTCAGCAAAAACCATTCAGGTAAAACAAAAACATTGTGAAATATTACAATACCAATTCAATACAACAAGGGTTCACAAAACTATAGTCGCAATGCCATATGTAATATTTCAGGTATTTGGTAAATTAGCATTTTCATGACACTCTACAGAAGGCCACTGATGACGCATCTTGCACTTCCAAAGCTACACAATGCACCAGTCTCAGGCCTCCGATGTCAACAGAACAGCTAAAAGGCAACACACACAATCTTATGTGTAAACAGTTCGCTGTAAATATGCAGGGTTAAAAAGTACAGGACTTGCCCTACACACTTCCTATGTTAAGCAGTTGAAAAAAACCGTCAATGTGAGAATCTGGTCCCATTACAGTATTCTTGAATACTGGTAAACTAAAAGGAACGTTTCACCATCACCCCCTGATAACTTAATCAGTTTAGAATCATAGGTGACAAGTTGTCAGGCAACCGACACGATCAGGAAGAAACGTCACTATGTAGTTTTCTCCGTTGATTAAGGCTGTCCTTTTAGGAAGCTGAAGGGGCTGTCCAGAACTTCAGCTCCCAGAGATGCGGTCCGGCAGACAACGTGCTGGAAAGCTTTTCCGGCGAACACACTGTGTTCAGGTGTGGTCCTGTGTTACCAGGTGTGTGTCCCTGAGTGAGCCACTCCCCTTTATAAAAACCTGACCACAGACTAAATCCGAGCGCCTGGCCTTCTTATGTACATGCAGACCTTATACAGGACGTTGCTTTAAGGTCCATGAGTGCCATCACACATTGGTGTCCTGGAGCAGAGGTTCCTTCGCCTCCCCGGCAGGCTGGGGGCTATGCGGGTGGCCGGGAGGGGAGGCGTGTTTCTTCCAGCTGCCGGGCCGTGTAGTGTGCCCGCTGTGCTCAGGAATGAACAGCGCCACCAAGAGGGCGAGCAGCACGGAGCATGCGCCAAACAGGAATGGTGGGCCCGGGATCACCGAATTCTGGGAGGGGAAGATTAACAGTGGCTGGCTGTTAATCACCAACATCTTGAAAAGCCATCAGCACACTGAAGGAACACGTTAAATAAGGCATTCTGACCACAAGGGGGCGACGTACGGGCTGCATGTCATGAGCAGGGTGTTGGTTCTCGTGACCGGCTCCAGGGACCTCGTCCAGCTCCACGTGGAAAATGTAGAAGATGAAGCCGTAGAGCGCCGGTCCGAGGCCGTTGCAGAGCCCCCGGATTCCTGTGATCATGCCCTGGCCCACCCCTGTGTGAGAGATGCCCAGACTCGTCCTAATTCACCAGGTACGAACCAATCAGAACCATCGGAAGCTGACGTGGAGGAAGTCGCGGTTACCTTGCTGGTCGGGGTCTGCTGTGCGGGACACCAGCGCGCTGACTGCTGGGAAGGTGATGCTGGACATGGCGGCCACAGCTCCTGCTGCCCACATCATCCTGGGGGGGGGGGATGCCAAGCTCAAAACACCATTTACTCAGCCCTTACCCCCTCCTCTCATCACTGGCTCGTCTGAGTGCAGTACATTACTTACCATGGCTCAGACCCAAACCCGTACCAGGCGAGCTGCAGGATCTGGAAGCCCAGGCCCAGTAAGATCGTATTCTTATTTCCAATGGACCTCATCAGCAAACTTAGTACCACCGTCTAGCCATAGAGAGAGTCCTTCATTAAGCCCTGAACTAACCAATGAAAAACAGTGTTTAGTGTTAAAGGTGAATGTGACCAGAAAGGAGATGTCGTATGAGCCAGATAAAACTCCCAGTTATAATTTAACTCAACTGCGGAGACCAGACCGGACCTACAGACAGACAGACAGACGGCTACCTGTGCGATGATCGAGAGTAACCCAAGCACGGCTATGAAAGCCGCCACGCTCTCAGGGGAGAATCCCATTATCTGCAAGACAGAGCAGAGAGACCAGCCTCAAACAGCGAACACAACAGAAGTGGCAGCCCAATGCAATGTAGGCATCAGGACTATTTCAGGTCAGACTGGTGCAGCCAGGCTGGAACAGAGAAATCCTAACTGGAGATATTTTATCAGGCTGGAAAAAGAAATACAATTCTTCCTTGTGATTATTTAATTAAAATAAACATTAACAACAACAATACATACAATGGCAAGTCAGTTTTGCAGCTGACCACTTTAGCCAGGCAAAAAAAAAACAAGGAATTATGGGAAATGTCTATAAAAAGGTCTGCCTGTGAGGTCAGAGGAGGACGTGCGGAGCGGCTGGTCTGAGCTGCCCACCTGCCGTAAGTAGAGGAAGAAGCTGGAGTACTGTCCGGCCTCGGGGAGGTAGGAGAGGAACACGGTCATGCAGGTGAGCAGCACTGTCGAATCCTGGCCCACCTTCCGCAGAGACTGCCGGGGGTGTAAAAGAATGGGCAGCGTTACGCTCACAGGCCGGGGGCAGAGTCAGCCTCACACACTGCCCCGTAATCAGGACAAGGACAAGGAGGAGAAAAGGTCCAGCAGCAGCTGCGGTTACGTTTATTTCCCTGACGGCTTAGTCAAGATTGTTATTAATAAAGGACAAACTGCCGAGGTTTATTACAGGAAAGCCCATCTAAAGAGCAGGTTACAGGCCTGAGAACCAGACAGCCAGCAGGACCTCTACTGCCAGCAAGCTACAGACCGTGGGAAGTCAGACTGTCAGGGAGCGAGTCCAGCATCTTAACAGGCTGACGTGGTTAATGACCTGTCACACTGGGCTGGTGTGTCCCGGGATTTAGTTCCATGTAAAGCCCTAAGCAGCGGCAGTGAGGGCTGATAGGTGCTCAGTCAGCAGCTGAATAAAGAGCAGAAACCCTCCCAGGGACTGAACACCTGCTCATACTTTCCAGGACAAAAGCAAAGTGCTGCTCTGTGGTTTGTGCATGAATCAACATTCTACTCCCCGATCAGATAACGGTGTGAGACACCGCGTCTGAATAAAGGAGCCAGGATTTGCTCACGGCCGCTCAGCCGAGATGACGAGAGCGGCCTGGAGTGCACGCTGCAGCTCGTCAACAGCGTAATACAGCGCCTCCCTCAGGCCGTCCAAATAAAAGCGACGAATCATACCAAACCGCAGCCTACAGGAAATCACATCCCAGAATCCTAAGTCATGACACAAATGACCATGTTTGCATTCGCTCAGGCAGTAAGGCTTCCCGTCTGTCTGCACTCACAGCAAAGGGGTCGGCCTGCTCCCAGGAGATGGGCGCTCCCCAGGTCGCCGGCCTCATCTTCTCCGGCAGGGACTCCGGCACGGCCACCAGGATGAAGCAGATGTCCAGCATGGCGATGGCCGACGCCAGCGCCACCACCAGGCTGTCCCCGTATACGCGGCTCAGGTAGGCCCCGATGGCCGGGCTGGTCACCAGACTGGCAGCAAAAGTGGCCGAGACCTGAAGCAGACCAGCACATGGGGCACCATTACAGGTCAGCGGAGAAAGCATAGGGACCTGTCGCCTTTTTATTAGGCTTTATGGTTTCAAATCTACAGCAGTGTTTCCAGGCCCGGTTCTAGACTGCATTCAAGGGGGGGGGGGGCAGTAAGATGTTGGTGGGTCGCCAACGTCTACTGTTATAGGTTTAAGCTATAAAGTGGTCTGTTTTAGTTCTTTTTTTTTTTTTAAAGTAAATCATTGTTAATGCAAATGGTGGCGATGTCTGCAACAGTAGGGGTGAACGTCTTCTCTAACATGACTTTTGCAACACAGATTTCATTAGAAAGGCCGTCACTGCAGGCAGTACCATGCCAGCTTCTGCAGGGGGCTTAACAAGGCAGCATCCAGAAAAGAGGAAGATTGAGGGAGAAAGCAATTCACTGCCATCATCAGATCAAAATTGCCTCTGGAGAATCTGTTCTCCATCTCCTCAATGGCTCTGTCCAGAACGTGGAGAAGGCTCTCTTCAGAGCCTGGCTAGGACTCGCTGAGGTTTCGGTGTGGCCTACATCTGCTACATTGTCCTCTGAAATCTTATACTAAGGATAGCAGCCTGATTGTCCACAAGACACTGTCACATCGTGGTGACAGCAGGCCATCTTCAGCAGGCGTTTAAGGGAGGGGACTTGATAGTTTTTTGACACATAATGACGATGAACAGGGAGTGTAATGATCTTGACGGCTTAAAAAAATGTTTTTGCACATGGCTTTGCCTCCACTGCATGAACCACTGCTAAGTGAAGCTGGTGATTACAGCAGTGATTATAGGGAATATATTTACCCATCTTTTGTTACAAGGCTGTGACCCCAGCCCTGATCTCACTCATAACTGAGGCCCCATCGTAGCACTGACTAATAATTTGATCTCTACTGTAACCTGAGTCAGAAAGATGATTTATTATTTGGGAGGTAACGAACTCTGCATGTAGCCGACTCAGATGAAGACGACCAATCAGGTGTTCCTCAGGAATGCCATCACTCACAAACCTAATTATAACTGAAGGAGTTTCCACATTGCATCTGTGTCAAGTTGAATCACTTTTAATGCCAAACCCTGTATGTTCTGCATTATTGTATTTCTTTTTGATGATTGATTTTAATACTAAAGTGGCTAGAGTCTCAATTAGTTCATTCTGAATGCTTTTGGATGTGTATTTTGCATTTTGAGGAATATGTTGTGAAATTTCATTAAGTTTGGGATCCTTTGTTAGTGTGTATGCAAAAAGCTTTAGGAAGAGGCCAGCAGATGGATGCTGCTCATCATCACCATGCTCCCTTTCCTGACTACCACGAAAAGGAGGCTCATTAGCTGAAAGGAACTTTACTACCTCTCCTGTGCTTTTGACATATTATGCATGTTTTTCTACTTGGTTGGGCCCCAAAAGGCTTGTGACAGTTTCCCCAGTTGCCTCCCTCTTTTGCATTTGAGACCAAGTTACTACATTCTTCAAATGACCATGGCTACATGCATGCTTGCTGAATCCCTTGTCTTTCTCTAATGCCGTTTTCCAATTATTAAATTCTTGCTTGGTAAAAACAGTATCTATCATTAGACGCACCAAATTTGCGACAGGGAAAACAGAAGCATGAATTTACATTTGTAGAGTACTCTGGCCACGGTCTTCCATGGTAGCAACCGGGGTTGAATGCAAGTGCAGTCTGGCTTAGGAAAAGCTAGGTTGGAGCACAGCTATTCAATCCATGGCTACCATCAGCAACCGCGGTCCCGCGATCACCTTCCGTGGGCATAGTGCACGGGGTGATGCGATTGAGGCGTGAGGTGCCTGGACAACTGGACTGTGCCATGATGGCTTGGGATGTGCCGAGTTGAGAAGCAGTCGCTTCAAAACACTGGGATGTTCAACTTTGCTGACTGTTGCTCTGTTAAATCTAGCAAGGCCGCTGCTCCAATCAGAAATTGATGCATAACGAAGAGAAAAATTATAGCGAAAGAGTACAAAGCCAAGGGAAAGTAACACTGAAATGGGGGGGGGGGGGGAACTGAAGTGTTCAGAAACATGCAGCTAATGCTAGCTAACAGACGAGAACAGTCAGCTAATCACCAACCTGCAGCTAACGTTAGCTTGAAATCAGTCTAAAACATGTTTAAAGGAGATTCGAGAGATAGAGCAAAGCCAAAAAAGAGAAGCTAAGAAAGAATAGAAAGAAAAGGAATACCAAAAAAATAAAGATACACACGACCAATGGTACGAGTGCAGCTAACACGCCCACCTACTATATACTCTGTTACAGGAATCCAGCTTTTACTCCATGTAAATATCTCCTGATATATCAGCCCAAAATCTTAGACCGATTGAGAGAATGGACAGGATGCATACAACTACGAGAGTTGACACTGACTGCACTGCTCTGCTCTGACTGCGTCACTGTATTTTACTCTGGACAAACCAACCAATCACACTTTTAGGGATGGATATTTGGCATTTGCAAAGCTAAAGGTCCACCTATGTAGAATCTTTGGCGTTAGTAGGGCAGGTGGAGCGTTTGGTGGAGCACTGCCCCCCCCCACCGTGCCCCAGCCCTGACTGTTTCCCCACCCGACCCTTGAGAAACCCAGGATGGTCTGCTTTTTCTCCCTCCCATCTCCATGCAGGAGCAAAAACGTGGATTGTCCCGAGGATCCTCAAGGACCGGGTTGTGAAACATTGATCTATGGCAGTGGTTAACAAATTGGGGGGGTGCACCAATGGAATAGCCTGATTTAGTGTTGTTTTTGTTCTATAGTATAGGCTGAAACCTGCGGTTATCATTAAAAACAAAATGCGATAATCATAAAACAAACTTTAATTTGTGTTCGCCGATGAATATTAACAGGAAGTTAAATCTGCATTTGCATAATTTCAAACTTATACTGCACTTTTGTTTTTAATTGGTTGCTCTATTTTCTCCCACAGGGGTGAAATTGCAGCATTTGTATTGTGTAATTGCATTTGTTTTTTCCTAATTAGAAAAGGGAGTTGTATTTAAAATAAAGTTTGAATCTAAACCTATGTAATTTGAATGGGGGGCTCAATAATGTTCCTGTCTAGAAAAGGGGGGCACTGCAGAGAAAGTTTGGGAACCACTGATCTACTATACTCACTTCTCATCATGTGTACCTCTGTTTACTACAGATTAGATTAGTTGAACTTTATTGATCCTAGAGGGAAATTCTTCATCTGTAATGACGAAGCTGAATTGTAAAATATCAACGCAACTTTTGTTTAACTCTGTTTTCCTCCTGTAGACTAAAAACATGCAGTTAGGCTGACTGTCTCTCTAAAATGCCCAAAATGTATGTGCATGCGTATGTGCACCAAGACAAACTGCCGGAAAACCAGAAAAACCAACAGAAAAACCAACCCAGAACTCTTGCTTTCATCATGCTTCCTCAATTTCTAACAGCCATTCTGATGGAGGGTCTGTTGTACTTCTGCTATCCTGAGTGTGAGGCGTGGGGGGGTAGGGGTGGGGGGCTGCTATAAGCCGCCCACAGGTTTCCCATTACGCACTGCATGTTACAGGCTCTCATGGGACAAGCGAGTGGGAGGGTGGCACGCACCAGTCCATAGGCCATGCTGCGCTCATGCTCCTCGGTGATGTCCGCCACGTAGGCAAACACGACGGAGAAGGTCACAGCAAACACTCCTGACACCGAGATGACCGCGAAGTACCACCTGCAACGGAAGCGCAGACCATTAGCTGTGGCACGACGCACATTTCAGAAAATGACGTCAAATGAACAGACATCAGCTTACCCAAGTTACGGTCTGCTTATAACGCGATCTTAACCGCAGTGCAGAAATAATGTTTAGCAAACACCGTGTTTGTACCGTACACCAGAACCCGACAACCTGTTTCCCTCGGAGCGATTAGATGCCATTGATAATCTCTTACATTTCAGGTTTTTCATACCCCCATATTATAACGCTGATGAATAATGTGTCCACCTACCAGGGGCTGATCTTCATCAGGGGGATGGGAACACAGGTGAAGAACACCGTCAGCAGAAGGAAGGACTTCCTCCCCCATACGTCCGACAGGGCGCCGATCAGCGGCGCACTCAGGAACGACAGCAGACCCTAAGGGGGGGGAGAAGCACGTGTGAAGATAAACAGCAGCAGGGCCGAGTCGGGAGGCTGAGCAGAGAACACAGCGAGTGGCGTGGCTTACCTTCACACCCTGGATGAGGCCGTTCATCAGGAAGGTGTGCTTAGGGAACGTCTCGTGCAGGACCTAGAGGGAAGAGAGGGAACAGCTGATGTCAGGACTGACTCTCCATAACTACCCACACTGCAATTCAAACAATCGTTAAAAGTGACTAAGGACAGCTTGTAATTCAGCAAAATATTAATAAAAAAAAACTAACTAAAAATATCTCTAGGCTGAGGATATAGCTGTGCTCTTTAATATTTATCAGATTTTTTCCGTCAGATTTATGATGCAAGCCAAGCCAGAGAACACAGTTTATAGAAATAAGTATGAATGTTGTAGGCATTGCACAACAGTTTTGGAATTTGGGCCATGCACACATAAGGCCTTACAAGAGCAGGTTAATTGTGCAATAGAAAAGGCTATTTTACAGGTTTACAGTAAGCATTTCATGTGATACTGTTCCGCACAGATTGCTATTAATCCTACACTTCCATTTAGCGCAAGCAGCACATCTGAACATGGCTGAACAATTGCCTATGTGATAACCAAACAAACAAGCTTACCCCCAGGGTAGGTGCAGTGAGGAGGCCCCAAGCAAAGAACTCCAGGAAGACCACAATGACTGCATGATGAACGCTGGGAGAGCCAAAACCTTGCGGCTGCCAAGTTGGACAAGAAAACACGTCCTGGTAAACACTAGCGTGCCGCATGCCTGGGTCAGCTGCAGCGAGGGGCAGCCCTTGATCTCATGTGTACATTTAAGGAGATCTTTCCTTTCCACAATTTGGAGAGGTGCCATCAGGGAAATCGTATCGGAGTACTGATAAACAGGCTCCATGACAGCATCCACCTTCAGCCAAGGAGGCCACGCAACAGCTGATCACCCTATTAGTATGGACAATTTACACACATCTATTTTATTTCACTAAATTTTTTTAAATTAACTTATTTTATTTATTTTCTTTAAATATTTCTATGACTTACTATACGGAGATTTACGGGAAAGTCTTCATTGCTGTACTGTTGTACATTTGACAAATATACTTTGTTTTGATTTTACTTTGATCTGAGCTAGTTTACAGGCAGCAGGCACAGTAACTCTGCAGTTTAAGGGCGAACACGTTATCAACATATCAGTTTCGCTTTGACCAAAAGCATAATGTGTAAGGTTTCGCTTTTGCTCCAAATCTGAATATATAAGAATCACCCAGAAAACTTTTTTTGCCACTGCAACACACTTTGTGTTTAGGAAAATGAAAGAGCAGGAAGGACTTCTTTAATTCGGAAATTTGTGGGGAGTTAACCAACAATTTACTTGGGAGGCAAATGCGTCACGGCTCATTTCAAATGCTTTCCATATGAATTGTATTCCCATTCACAAGAAATTATTTTCATAACAAAAAACAGATTTGTTCAGGTTTCAGATATTTTTCTATATCATTTCTTCATACCACAATAATTTGGCTAGTCCTATTTAAAAGCGTCAGTAGTCCTCCGGCTATGAACACCTGAGAAAAACTATGACCATTTGATCTGAGTAAAGCCATTTTTTGTAAGCGGGTAAAATATATCCAGAGATGCTTGAACTGTTTGGATACGACAAACACCAGACATATGTGGTAACGTGGTAATGTGGGACTCAAACCAGAGCCACAAACGGCAGGCATGAATTTTATCAGCCCTAACTGTAGATATGGACAGGAAAACACATCATCCATTCATACATCACTGCTATTCAATTTTGCATGTTTATGCTCCATCATACATGATATTATGTATCATCATAAATATATCATATTATGTATCAATACCGGATCATTTAAACTGATTTAAAGGTGAAGTGTATGACCAGATGGCATAAGTATACAATTTAGTATTTAGTTTTATTACGCTGCTTACTGAGGCCCTGATCACGGACTGCAGCGCAGCAGACTGAGACCGCAGACTGCAGGTTAAACAGCTGTCATTTTCCCGGGCGGTAGATGGTTATTCACTGACGGAACCATATGGGTTCCGGCCGATGTCTGTGGACCTGATGTTTAAGTGCTAGACGGGGAAATTCCACGCTGAAACGCCACGATCCCTATTAGTCAGGCGAATAACAGCAGTGACGGACATGAGTTTATGTGAAACCAGATACATGTTTTAAGGCATTCGACCCAAACACTAGGTGATACACAGCGACTGACCGCTAAAATAAACAGCCAAGAAGTGTACATCATAAATGATGATACAAGGAAATCAGCTAAATAAAAAGTCTGTAGCGGACTTACCGTTCCTCCATCCTTGATTATGATTTTTTTCGCTAGCAGGAGACTGCGATTCACCCGCTTTTTCTTCTTACCCTGTGTCATATTACCATCCTAAGCCTTCAGTTAAAGATAAAGCGGCTCGCTAAGCAGGTTACACAATCCCAACTGATGTCCTGCTCGGACTGTAAATGTATACCTAGGTAAAAGACAAGCCGCAACCCGAAATACCTATCTAACACAACAAGCTAGTTGAAGACATTTTCCGCCGCCGCCTTCACCTGCGCCATCTTGGCAGACCGAAAACCGGCCTTGCTCGTGCGTGCCCCCCTACGTATTACGTCATCGCACGTTTTCCTTGCACGACAGGTTCCATGCTCGCGCTTCACAAATTGTCATTGACGTATATTTATTCAGCTGGTGCTTTATCTGAAGAGACTTAGAAGTGATGCACTTAGTACATTACAAGTATACAGTAGTTAAGGATCCAAATCGCAAAGACAACCAAATTACTGTAGATTGCTTGATTCAGTTGCCAGTGTTCATCGAAATGGTGGTAGCTTCAGTATATTCTGTATTTGTTACAGTTTTGCTGAATACAGGGCTTTTCAAAATTCCAGTTACAGGGTTTTCACCTCGTGCTCCACATTTTACTTACAAAATAGGATGAGATTACTGTTCCTTATCTGCTGGTGTGGTACCTGGTTGGAAGCATGCTAATATAATGCCCATATTCAAAAAGGGGATAGAAATAATTCAGCAAATTATAGGCTACAAGAATGATTCCTGGTTTTAGGAGAATGTGTTACGAGGAGAGATTAGCAGAGCTGAATCTGTTCAGCCACAAGCAAAGGAGACTAAAGGGGCACATGATCCAGGTATTTAAGATTCTAACAGGTCTGGATGCTGTTCAGCCAAATGGCTACTTCAATATTAGTTTAAATACTAGAACTCGTGGCCATAAATGGAAATTAGCGGGAGAACATTTTAAAATGAATTTGAGAAAGCACTTCTTTACACAGCGTGTAGTTAGAGTATGGAATAGTCTTCCTGTTAGTGTAGTGCAAGCTAAAACCCTGGGTTCCTTTAAATCAGAGCTAGATAAGATTTTAACAACTCTGAGCTATTAGTTATGTTCTCCCAAATGATCTTGATGGGCCGAATGGCCTCCTCTCATTTGTAAATTTCTTATGTTCTTATGTTCAGACTGTGGGCTTCCTGACCAGGCTAAGTGATTTTAGGGCGGATAGCTAATTTCCATATTCTCTAATAAGTTTTGGTATTCTTACACTGTAAGGTTCCCTATAGTTTCACTTACTTTGTGAAACTTGGTTCTCACTTTTGATTTTACCACACTTCCCTTTTGAGTAACTGCTGTCCTTTTAAATAGAGTGGTAATGCAATGATGGATTCTTTCTCTAGGCATAAGGTTTAATGATCTCACTTTATTTCCACATTTTAAAGTGTAAATGACATTGACAAGCTTAATTTCTATCCACGTTTTCTGCCGTCTTCTCGTTAATATCTAATAGGCCATTTAGTAAAGAAATGTCCAATAAATGACTTCTAACAAATGCATGAGTATTGAGTATCACAAAGCCAAACAAGCCTGGCATGGCATCAGAATTGTGTTAGTGTTTTGGTTCCCCATTTTGATTTGCACCTCTAATGATGGTCATCATTAGAAAGCAGTTCATGACTAAATCACACTTTCACTGTATTCATAATGATCATATTTGTTTACTTAAATCTTTTATATTCTTGTGTTTAATGCAAAATATGTACAGTCAGTGCTGGTCATAGCCTATATGGATCCCTAGGCATGTCTGACTCTGATATTTAATGGATGTTGCACATAGCAAATCTTTTCCCATTTGTTATGCTTTTCTTTTCCCACAGAACTTTTTCTTATAGCTTCTATAGCTTTAGCCAAGTTGTCCTCTCTCAACAACCTACTGGACGGTTTTACGGAACAGGCACATTTGTATCCAGTAGAGGGTGCTAATCTGTCATGGTTGCACTTCTGTTTCATGGCTTTCTTTTCCTACCAAGGATTCCATAATGATTCTGAAAATTTCACACAGGACATTTTTGATCACCACTCCTAAGTGTGGCTACCTGACGAGCATGGGTAGGTCAGTGGTCGTTTTGAAAATCATCGCCTCTTTCCAGGCCCTTCAATTTGGATAAATACTTCCAAACCTTTATCGCACCTCTCTGGAGACAATCATGCACTTCTTTATTAGGATGCTGGGAGAGCACATTGAGAAGTCAAGGCCAAAGTTGCCTGTCAGTGGGAGCAGGCCAAGGATTATCACCCACTAAACATGTGCTTGATAGTCTGCTACAGAGTGATGAAAGAATTATGCATGAGCAATATTCACAAGCATTTGTTCCAGTCATGTTACAGATGATGGTGGCTGTTAAAAACAACAGTAAACCACAGTGTTAGATAAGTACCCATTTGTATATCTGCCAGTTTGTCAGAACTTAAAGGTCTTGCCTTGTCAAACAATTCAGTTAAATTGGCACAACTTTATCAGATCAATGTGGTTTATGTTTTTACTATTTTAACCAACAGTTTTTGGAGGAACATACAGTTGGATAGAGCCTACTCACTGTATACTTCCTGATTTCCTAATTTATGGGAAATTACTGGGCACAGAAGCCATCAGATCAGTCATTCTAATTATTAAAGGCAAATTTTGCGTAAATAATTGCAATTTTAAAATCCATAATTCTGTAATGAAAAATGAAGAAAGAGTGATTATCCTGCATCAGCATAGAATCCTTTCAGAGTACTTCCTGAAAATGTGGAAGGCACCAAAATCAACTTTAAATTATGGGTTTATTTTAATTTAACATAAAGTACAAATATCCACAGTAAAAGTGTAAACAAAATACACGGCCGAGCAAAATGTAAGAAAAAGGAAGTTGACATTAATGTTTATGAAAAGTCAGGTATCATAGCTTACTATTGATAAGGGAGAGAAACATCAAGTGGACAATACATTCAGCTACTCTTAAAAAATGATATTTGTATTGAAAATACAAATATTGTGAAGAAGTTCAAAAAGTTTATCGAATTAGAAAAGGAAATCGACTTATACAAGTCTAACTTCATTAGCTTGCTAAGTCGGTGCTCCCTCATAAGATAGCACCCTAAGCAGCTGCCTATGTCACCTAATCGATTGATCGGCACCGTTACAACAACCGGAAGAGCTGCATTGTTATATATTCTGTTTATTACCATATAAAATGAGCTGAAAAATCTGTTCTTCTATATGAATAATACTATGATTTTTATTTTACTGCTTATAGCTTTATTTCAAGCGTACAGTTGTATAAAACCACATAACGTGAATTATGCTATAAAATATGTTTACCTTATAGGCCTATGTATGATTTAACATAAAGGAAATAAACAGGCAGACTCAAGTCTACACTTTTAAAAATAAGCGTGGTTTATAAAACCCAGATATGACAGGATCACCAAAGTGTTTACAGAAATACAAATTAGACCATCAGTAAAACCATCATAGCGCAAAACACTCAACATTTACAAACTACTCTGTAAAAGGGGGGGGATTCGTAAGACATTTTGTTTCAATTTTTAATCGTCATGTCTTTTAAAACACCTAACCACATAATTAGCATCTGTTTTTTTTAACGTCTTTAAATACAGATTTCAAAGTACAACCATCTATAAACTACAGACACTGTCACGTAATCTATCTTGCAAAGGAAATTATAAAAAGGGCACACTAATTAAAGCGGAGGAGGGATGCAAACAGATATCAAGCACTTAGCAAGCAGGAAAAGCAACAAATCTGATCACATAAAAATGTTAGGTCAGGACTTGCGTGTCGACCAAATCTCTTAATATCAAAACAAGAGCCATTTACAAAACTAGCCTCAAGTTCCAAGTTTGAGGAATTATGCCACCAATCACCCCATAGGGTTAATCTGGCCAGCTATCCTGTAGTCATTCCACCTGTTTTTAAGATATTCTATTCATGAAGCATCTCAATGTTCCCCATTCTCCAACCTGCCCCCTCACCACAAACTATATCAACACACCCCACTATAAGCCTCTAACCCCTCCCATCATTGGCCTTAGACACAAGCCCTGGGGATGAAGGAGCCAATAAAAAAAATAGTTTTTCACCTACAAGAGGACCAATCACAATCCATTTTACTTATTGTCACTTCTCAAAGTTTTACTCACACAAATTGACAGGTTTTACAGTTAAAATGGAGGATTGTGAAAAATAAAAATGCTCCACATTACCTAAATAAAAAACAACAAAAGCATGATTATCACAATTGTATCTTGGACTGTTTTTTCCACATAATGAAAAATATTTACACAATGGTATCTAAAACTGCATGCAGGCAAGACAGCTGTTAAAAACAATTGCGTTCTTTTAAGAGAAAAAGAGGTGGGGATTTCTGTTTGTAGGTTTGGGTGTGATTGGTCACAGAATTGTGGGGCTTATTGGATGAAGAGACTGGTGTATTAATGGTAGTGATGACCAAATGAACCATTTTCTGTATTTTTGACCCCACCAGATGGTGCTTTTGGTTTGCTTTGGGGCATGAATTGAGCCCTTTTTTGAATGGAGAGCACCATCTTGTGGTGTCACAAAATACAGCAATTGGTTCATGAAGCTTTGCCCACCACTAGTGAGTGGAGATTGGGCTTGATGTCTGGGGGGGGGGGCTTCCGAGGCCTCAGAGGGGCTAAATGAAATGCAAGAAGGGTGATCTTTGGTGATATTCAGTAACTTCAGTAAATGTGGTGCCCTGCGCCAATGGTTCCCCAGCAAACATTCCTCAGCTGTACACTGAACATGTTTCTGTAGGTGTGTCAGTCAGCACTGGGGTCTTGCTGCGGAGATCCTGGACACGGTCACGCATTCATGGGTGCCCGAATGGATTTAAAACTCGGTGTTGTGCTTCTGACTGAGGAAAGCCATTTCTTCAACCACAATCAGTAGAAAAATATTCTCCTTCGAAGTTGACCTGGTTTAAGAGATGTTTTTACATTTCAGATGGTCTAGCAAGAGGATGTCACTCATTGTCTCCACCCCGTTTTCACAAGGTTTACTACAGTAAAAGCACATGTAATACCACCAAATAAAAACGATCATAGACCACCACTGACACACAAACTGTTCACTGTACATCTATCCCATGACATTACGACCAAAACAACGCTCTGGAACAGAAAGGACAATAGAAACGCAGTTACACAGAGCAGGCAGTAACAGAGAGTGCGGTACAGCAAACTTTTCTTTGAAAAGAAGTCCAGCTACCTAAAGGGAGGCAGCGGGCAGGGGGGCCTGGGGGGAGGGTGGCCACTTTCAAAGTTACCGCTGAACAAGATTGTGCGCGCAAGGTGTGGTTGGCTGTGTTTTCCTGTGCGGTTAAGATTGCAGGTTTTTACAGGCTCATCGTGCGTTTGAGGAGATCTATTCCAATAAGATAAAAGGACCAAACGGCAGATGCCAGCCATACGTTACTCATTTTCGTGTTAATAATATGAGGAAATAATAATAATTCCCCAAAAATCTATGAGAAACCGATGCAGGGAAATGCTCTCAGAGTAGCAGGAGTGCTCTCTGCACGTCCGCTGTGTGGTTAACAGTATGTCTGTGGTGATCAACGTTAAGGGCGGGTCAGGAGGACTGGAGGGACGTCACCGTGTGGGCGAGGACGACGCATAGCACCAGGCAGAAAGAGATCTGGAGTCCGAGGATCCCAGCTGAGAACAGGAAGCCCACTCAGGAGCCTGGTGTCGTGGCACAGCCTTATCTGTGTCACTGGTAAAAAAGGATGGTTCATGTCCTGCTTTTCAAAAGCTGTGGATCTTAGTGGCAGCTGGATGCTGGAATAGGAATCCTTCTGAGAGATGGTGGTGTCCATGCCGGCGTGGTTTGCCTAGCTGTCATGCGGATACTGGTATGGAGGACATGATTCCTTTGGTCCTCCTCCATCACTGCTTGTAGGTCATTTAATTTTCTCTCAGCGCTGATGTCACCATGCACCTCATGCACCTAATCCATTTCTGTACAACCAAGGATAAGTCTGACCGAAGAGATCGCGTCACAGGACAATCAGCAGAAGGAAGGGGTTGTATTTGCTTCAAGAAAACTATTTTGATAATTATGAAAAGCTAATTTCACAATTAGCTTGCTTGAAGAAGTAGGACACAAAAATAAAAAGTGTGTTTGAAATCTTCCTTACGAGGCACTGAGGACCTGGCACTGGCGCTGTGCTCAGGATGCTAACGGGACTTTCTGCCAATTAGGAGCACAGCAGGTCCTTGTGAATTTCATTCCGGGGACTGTCAAGTGCTTCGCTAATCGAATCACAACAGGCAAATTGTTTCTAATTGACAGAAGACGATTAAACTGGGGAAATTAATTCCCTCTCTACCTCCATTTCTGTCCATGCTCCTGCCAGCGCGTTTCTGAAATGCCTCAGGCTAAGCTATTGCAGCCCTGGACAGCATATCACTGCAGGATTTAGATGGGAAGCTGTGGATCCCGCCCTCTATGTTCACTTAAGACAAATCAGGAGGTTTCCCACAATGCATTGCTAAAACCCAGAGTTTAAAGAGAAGATGACCGGTTTTCCTTTGCTGCAAGCATGAGTCTCCTGCCATGGCCCATCAAAACAAGACTACACTGGGATGCAGGACACCCTGTGTTACCTCCTTTACAAACAATCCCCTCCAACTATGAAACTTACATTATGAAACTCTCCTACCCAAATCAATGAAATGTGTTTTCTATTAACAGTATCTTAAAGAATGGTGATGGGCCTAATTAAGGTGGTCAGGACTGATTTTGCTTATGATCATATTTTATCTGCTGAAATATTGAATATTGATGGCAAAAATGCAAACCAAAGGCTGAGGGAAGCATGTAGACTGTACAGGATAGAAAAACACCAATTCTGCAACGCCTGACATCAAATTTACCCTCCTCCCCTCACATTCAGGGTAACAGTTTTGAAGCAAGCATGAAACAGCAACGACATCATTCCTTCAGTGACTTTGGTCAAGCATAAGTAACTCACACCAAAGACGGAGACCTGATAAGCCATGCCAGTGAAACATACAGCATATCTCTGCTTTCTGTGCTTCTTTTCCTCTGGTGAGAAGGATGACGACTAAAATGGACTACAGTAAACGTACTTTGAGGGAATTCTATGATTGTTCTCATAAGGTACAGCTAGTTACATTGATTTAAGACAGAGGACTTGTGGTAAGTAGTGCAGTATCTATGGCAAAAATTCTTAAAACAGTATAAAAAGACAACAGCCGTTTTTTAATCATCGCAGGAAGAAGAGAGAATCTGAGAGGTACCTCTGTGACTATTGTCATCTGTCTCCAGTCTGTCCCAAGCAGTTTGCAGTCTAGATCTTTTGCAAAAGGCTTTTTTATTGCTGATGCTGAAATGTGATTCTACCTTATGTCTTTAGCTTGTGGTAGGAGTGCTTGACAACCAGACACTGAGTTTTGGGAAGAACGGGCACGATTCAGGTGCCCACCATCGAGCCCTCAGTTTCGGATGAAACATCAATCTCACAGTAGCTGTACCAGCTGTGTTCATGGAAACATACCAGGACCAATGGCTGGAGAAGAACGACTTCCTTCGGTGTTTAAAAGCTCTTACGGTGGCATCAATTGACAGGCTCGTTTCGGGGGCAGAACCTTCTTATTCAACGCTTCAAAATCTTCAGCATTGTCCGCAGAGTGGGAAAATAATATAAAAGATCCTAAAAGTGAATGTTTTGACAAAGTGAAGAGTCCTGAGTGTTGTAAGACAATACGAAACAGAAAAGCATATTTGAAACACTTCCCATCCAATGGGGTCCTCATCCTTTTGCCCCGTACAGCCTGGGATTGGTTACAGGCCCCTCCCCCTGGGACCCTAACCAGTGGATAGATGATGAATGGATAGATGGATGGATATTATAAAGACCAGTAAAGTCATCTTAGGGAACAACATCAGGAATACCCCATCTTATATACCCTCCTCTAGGTCATAGTTTGGTCCCCTTTTCCATAATTTGAATAAATTCAATAAAAACATTGAAAACTCAGACATGCAGCATGCCTGCGCCCTGATTTAAGAAAAACACTGGTCATAGCAAAAGCAGATAGAGTCTGTTATTCAAATCAAACTGTTGACGAAAGGATGATGAGAACTACAATGCAACTATCAAGTGAATCAATCAGTTGAATAATTTCCTATGCAGAAATGATTCATATCCACAGCTACACGTTTGGTCAGTGATGCTACACTTTCAGGAACAGTGGCCACGGTTGTAGGGAATAACACCATCCCCGGACGCGACAACGTACAACAATGACAAGCATCTGAGTCTTCAAACGCTGGCAGCCAGTTCAGATCTGCCTGTAGCTCTTAGACAGACAGCCTCTCCTTGGCCACTGTGGACTGGCAAAGATGTCAGACTTTTTCAATCAGAAAAACCTTATTAAAAAGTGTTTTAACAACCAGACAAACAACATTCTAAGCAGAATGCACTATAAACAGGTAAGGTCTACTGAAGTCTGAGCACAGAGTAAGCTAGCCACTCTTCTAAGGCAACTTAAATGTACAGACTAATGAGTCAGCTGACATCACAGGGCCCGGTAATGCCTCCCTGAACAGTACTAACCTGACTCATTTGATAGTAGTCATGAAAAAGAGATGTTAAAAACAGTCATTCAGCACCAATCTTCTGAAGGCCTGACCAAGGGCGAGCTTCCCGAAGCCTTCTTAACTTGTTCGTAAGTAAAATTTCTCTTAACATAGAAATTACAAACATTGTAGAATTAAGAAGGCTTTGGGAAAGTCACCCCAAAGTGAATACAATGTTTTAGCAAACGTTTGTTTTTAAATCTTCATTAAAAGGAAGTGAACGCCCTTTTCCAGTTATTTTTAAACTTTAGCGATATAGCTGGTAATTAGCTGTTTTCCCATTCCAATTCTCAACAAGAAATATTACGGAATTCTATTTGTTACTAATCGAGGTGACAGCCATTTTAAAATCTAATGGTCTTAAAGAAATGGATTCCTCAAGGAGTGAAGCCTGACCCATCTTTGGTTTAGAGGAGCGACGGGTTTGTTCCAGAAGGAATCGCTTTCTGGGACTGGCGTCAAGCGGCACCACGTAAAAGCTTTTAAACACCTGAACAGGAAAGGTACCCACTTCCTGAGAAGTGTGGCAGTCGAGTGAGCTCTGCAGGGCCACCTTCTCAGCTCGACATTGGTGCAGATGCTATAGATCAAGATGTTTCACAGAGGCTATAGCTTTCATAAATAACAACAAAAATGTCTAGAAAATTAACAAAATGTACATTAAAAAAATAAAAATAAAGCACCTTCACATATGAAGTACGTATATAGCTTTTTTTTTTCTTTTTTTTCTTTTTTTTTTTTCAAATCTAAAGTGCACTTTTCCTGCAAGTGCAGCCAGGGCTGTACACTGACTTGATAGCAACTTACCCAAGACATTTAACAAAATTGATAGAAAAGAAGACTTAAACCAGTATGAACCAGTGTTTTGTCTGTAAGAGCCTTGGTTGTTGTCCAGCTTCTGAGTCCATGCTTGGGCTTCTGTTCAGTGTATCAGTCCTTCGGTTATTGAATGCCTCTTCCTTCTTGATCCTGATGCTTAGAAATGTTTGTAAACAACCACTTGATTTATACTGACACATGTTAAAATAATCTGTCTGATAAATAAACCGGAGATGTGAAACTGAAGAAACCATAGAGCATCCCAGAAAATCGAGGCCTTTCTGAGTGTTTCTCTGTGTGTGCCTTTTGTTTGTTAGTTTTCTTTGTGTCTCCCTGTGACGTCTGTCTGGGGGGTGTTTGGGTGTCTGTGTTGACGTCTCGTGTGCGAGACGGAGCAGAACGTCTGCCGCGCTGAGGGTGTGTATGTCGAGGTGTCTGTCGCTGTGTGTGTGGGAGCAGGGAGGCTGCTTAGTGATTGGACATCTGGAGAGGAGGCGTGGCCCTGCGTGGCAGACAGGTGCTGGGGGCTCATGTGAAGGCCTCATCGTCGGTGTCCTCTATCAGCACCTTGGTGTCTCGGATCTTTGATCTGCGAGAGAAAGATGCAAAGTGACTTAAGTTATTGTCTGTCCATCATCCAAATCAGAGTCCCAGAGAGCATCCAGCCAATCCCTAAAAGCACAGGGTACAAGGATGGGGACAACCTGGCTGAGATGCCAGTCATACACACACACACACACACACACACACACACACACAATGTCACACCGTGGGCAATTTAGAAACAGCAGTTCACATAGCTGGCACGTCTGGACTGCAGCAAAAATCCAGAGAACTTGGAGAAAACCCACGCAAACATGGGGACACGCAAACATATGGCACTTTTCTACTGCCACCAGGGACCGAGCCGTATCCAAGCCACACCATGTGCTGGTGCTTTTCCATTGCAAAGTATGTGAGCCATACCCGAGCTGTGACCATGCCGACATGGGCCTGCTTTAATGGCAGGGCTGAAAGCGTGACTAAACTGAGCTGGCTGCCTCACCACCATGTGATTGGTGGAAATGCACAGAGATACCGGTGTTCTGCGCATGGATTGTTTGAAATAAAAAGCATATACTCTATATATTATTCATTATTGGTAGTATCCTACATTACGATGCAGGGGACAGGAACTGACCCCCCAGGTTACTACCCACCATTTAAGATGCTCAAACTTTATAACAGACCAAAGTTCTCTGAACCCCCCAGCACAGAAGCTACAGCACCGTCTCCAAGAAGCAGAACCATCGCACTCGTACTGTGAGGACAGCAGCGGGCGCCTCAGGGACAGGCTGCAGCTGCGCTTCCAGCTCTTCTTGCCCTGCCGATTGCGCACTCCGTCCTCCTGGTCCATCATCTGCTCCAGCAGTGTCTGGTCGTCCGCATTCAGCGGCGCCACTGAGATGTCGCGAACCGCCCGGAACTCGCCACAGTTGTTCAGGTGTTCGTTCTCCAGACGGAAGAAGTTCCACACGAAGCGCCTGTTGACCGGGGGAATTTCGGTGAGGGACCAGACGAAGGGTCACCCGAAACCTTCCCATTGTTTAGCTGCTTGGCAGCTTAAAACGTCACCCTTCACCCTTTCACACAGGAGGCCGCTGCTTTGATTCAATATTTCCTGCTAACTACATGCTACTATTACTTCACACAAATATGATGTTTTCAGTCTCATATCACTGGTTACCATGAAATGCTCCATCTCACCTGAAGACCTCCAGGGGGGCCAGGATGGTGGCCAGCATTTCTGAAGAGGAGGGGATGATATTCATGGTGGTCAGGGAGATCTGAATGGTCCAGGCAAAGCGCAGTATGACATCCTCTATTATGGCGCAATAATAATAGGCCTGCAAAGAGCCAGAGAGAAGAGGTTACCCCAACGGCTTCAAGTCTTGTCACTTGTGTGCAAGAAGATTACTGGAGCTTGAATCTGTCCAGGAGGTGTGGACTTGGCATGGAGCAATCAGTGGCTGGATGGATCTTACATTGGGTGGGGCTGAATCTCACCTTCTGTGGGTAAACAATCTCCTCTCGCAGGAAGGTGTTCTCCCCAGCATTGCGGTCAAACAAACCCCAGTCCATCTTGAGGTCCCAGATAAGTGTGTACAATGAGCTGATCACCGAGAAGACGATGAGCAGGTAGAAGAAAATCTCAGCGTCTGAGTGTCCTTGGTCTGAGGGGACACAAGCAAAAGGGTCCTTTCATCCTCATATACGTATCAGGATGATGAGCCTCATTGTTTAAGATGGGACTTTATACATCATGGGACTTTGCACATCATGGGACTTTACACACATGCATGTTCATTTACATGTATGACAAGGACCCCTGCTGACTTCATAAGGACCTAGATTCCTGTGGACTCAAAAAGTTGTATCCATGCAGAGATTTGACCAGCATGTTAGAAAGATTTGCTAACAAAGGAGCCTCTTCACCAATGAGGACCAAAAACAACTACTTTGAGCAGACAATTATGTGTACTTTCTTTACAAAGTGATACCTATAACATACAGATTAAAAGTGTGAGTGTGCTATCAGTCTGGTTTCAAAGGGCTGAACCCTCACCAAACACATGAGTCCCCTTAAGTGTCCCCTTTGATGGTCATGCTTGGATTGTTTCATGCTTGGATGAACAGAAGGAAATACAGGGAAAAACAGACATAGGCTACACAGCATTAGCTTATCTGACATCCTAGGAACCTTAGGAACAGCAATATCCTCTAAAACCTATTGCTCTTCACTCCACTAGAGGGAGAAGGTCCACCATGAAAATTCTTTGCAATACTTAAAATTGTCAGATTAAGGGATAACTCTTAGCTATTAAATCTACGGAGAAAATATTGACCACTATCTATTTAAGACTCTCTCCGTCTGTTTTTTTTAATCGGCATAAATACAATAACAAATCTCAAGAATAAGTTAAAATATGTAGATTTCTGCATCTGTGCAAAAATGACATACAGGTTAATTAAGCCAGTGTATGCCCAGAGATGTCCCGGGGAGCCGAAAATGGGGCATTTGGAGGTTAAAAGTTAATTTCCTGGCAAAAAAAGTCACAAGTATCTTTGTATACGCCGAGTGATTCAGCCGATCCCTGCTGGATTACTTGGCTATCAGCACACAATTCATGTATTTTACAGTGACAGCTATTAGAATATCCATGTGTATTGAATAATTTACTCTTGATTATACATACAGAAATAATGTAACTGCCTGTATTACTCAGAGTGGTTATTGAAATCCAGTGACAAAATTAGAGGAATATGGCATTATTTAAGGTGAAAATGTCTCTTCTAAGGTGGATCTCTCTATCTCTCCATTACAGATGCCTTTATAACACTAATCCATGCTGCACCGCAACAGCATTGAGTCTCCGTATTCATACCATGACTCACCACATTTAACATTTCTTAGATGAGCAATTTGTGACTCAGTTATACTTTGCTGACTGTGTGTAACAGAATATGCAGAACACCAGTACAGACCAGTGGCTACAGCACATTCTCGGGTACTTAAGCGCTCTGATTTGTGGTTTGTGCCAAGAATGTGATCAGAAACTGAGCTACAGGAACAGTTCTGTCTGTGCCATGACTTCACCTGTTTTGCCAGATACCACCACCTGGGAACCACCCTTTTTGTTCTCTGTTTGTATTCTGTGACTGAATTTTCATTTGAAAGGGTGTTTTTGGGTAAACTCATTTATATTCATGAGAGAAGCTACCTGATTAGCCAGTGAATGTGCTCCTATCAACATGTGCTACCTGTTTTCTCAGGGTAGAAGGAAAACTCGTTAATATTCATTATATTGTATATTGGTGAACTCTTAGGCATTCACTGGCCAATCAGGTAGTGCTTCTCTCACGAATATAAAATAGTTTCCCACAACCACCCTGTAGAACAAAAATACACTCACTGTGGCTCAGTTGTTAGCATGGCTACTGTGAGTTTCAATATGGCCGCCAATATGGTCACTCTGGGCACTGTGCCTTCGCCCTATGGTGAGCAGTTCACTCGAACTGCTAGCATTATAATGCCTTTAGCTCCAGTATGTGTAGGCATGGCTGCTCATGCTGGACCCGCATACCCTTCAGCTCTAAACTCCTCAGGTTAGACTCTCCGTGGCTATAATCAAATTTTTTGATTGGTGGTTACAGATCCAGAGTGACACCTGGTACAGTTGTTGGGCAGCACACAGTATGAGCATTTGCATCTGTAGTGGGATTTGAGTCGGTTTTTATTGTGGAATCAGTGACGAGCAGCCAGACAGGCTGGATCCTACCTACCACCTGCCTATGCATTTTGTTCTGGTTTCCGCAGATCTGTATAACCCTGTGTAGTCAAAGTCTCTGCAATAGTTGTAATAAATATCCTTATTTTATTACACTGATCTGTAACTGTTGAAATCAGAAACAAATGAGTCTGAAATGTTTGGGCACATCAGTGGAGGTAACGTTCCACCAGCACAGTGCGACCCCGTCAGATAACGGAGGGTAAAGCAGAACAGAGGAGAGGCCCATCCTGCTTGGGGTGTTTTCCTCTGTCAGGCTGCTCATCGGCACTGTGAGGCAGCAGAGGGCCCAGGGGTCCAGGCGGGGTACAGATTACGATTCTCCCCCCAGGAGTGGCGGTGTTCCTGGCCTGGAGAGCCGAGCAATGCGAGCATCAGAAATCGTAGCCAGTCACGCTTGCAGCTCATTGCTATTCTTGTAGCGTTGTGAGGTGTGTTCACAGTGTGCTGGCAATTACAGCCCGGCCTCGTCCGGAAAGTCCATTTTCCCTCCTATCCCCCATCGCCCCTCCTGTCTCTGATCTCTCAATCTCCCCCCACCTCCTCTCCTTCCCTCCCTCCCTCTCTCTTTCTCTCTTTCCCTTTCTCTCTCTGCCACACATACACACTTGATTCATAAATACAGTCTCTATCTATGCTTTGCAGCCTCCGTTCCTGGTTTTCGTTTTCCCCCTCATAACCCCCCCCCTCCCCGTATCGTATCCATTTACTGCTGCTTATCATTTTATTTTTTCCAACATCGAACCTATTCCTGACATCTGACACATCTGGATCCATCTGCCCTATATTCCCGTTTTCCCTTGCCTTTAGAGCCATCCGATCTCACACACTGGATCTCTCCCAGGGCTCCCATTTACTTTCATACCTAACCTATTCCCAGACATCCTAGAACTGGGAAAACTTTGACATGTACCTAGTTTATCACCAGTAGTATACAAAGACAAAGGCTGAATAGCCTCCGTATCCTCTGACTTACAGCTGTTCCTGGCCTAATGCCTGAGCATAGTGCACTCAATACATACATTTTCAAATACAACCTCAGCATCACATGACCTCTGGCAACCCTTTTTCCAGTCTCTCCCTACTCTTCCCATGAGGAGAATGCCCGCCCCCCAGCAGGAGGCGGTGTGGAGCTGGCAGACCGATCGGCCCTTATAACCAGTCTGCTCATGGTGCCCCTGATTGCTCTTTCCTCGTGACACTCGGTCACCCCATCAGCATGTTCTTCCGGCTGTGGCTGATCCATCTGCTTCCCACCTGCCTAACGGAGAAGCTGCATACACGCAACGTGCATGTTGCACGGGAGCAGACATGCGACAGGAGCGGACGTGACCCATTACTCATATATAGCGCACCACCATGGCGATTAAAATTATGCACTTATTATTCTCTTCTTGTTTCACCAGTTTCAAATGCTCACCTTTTCTTACAATAAAAAAGAACAAGTATTTAAAATGTGGACTGACGGCTATGTTAAATAACCTATGATAAACATGCGTCACGTAACAATGTTTGATGGTCTCATAAGATTATAATGGTGCTGAAATATTCCTATTGCCTGGCTGTTGTAGCCATCGTAAGGTCAAAATGTAACGTATTACACATGTGATTGTGGTGATGCTGGTGTAAGCAAACCTACTGCATTGCCAGTATATATATAAATATAAAAGTATAGCACGTACAATTATGTACAGCACACAATACTGGATAATGATAATAACTAGGTTATGTTACTGATACTGTACTTTTTATCGTTACGTAGGCTATACTACTACACTCCGTTACCAAAAAAGTTAAGCACCCAGAAGTAATGGTCCGATTTGGATGTAATTTGGTACCAGACCAGCAATGGGCAGGTAAATGATTCGATTTGGAAGGAGCTGGCAAGTCTAGTCACCAGACACAGAGGATGCCTCATAGACGCTTTACCAACACGTGACGGAGTTTGACAGGGGTCACATTGTGGGTCTTCATGAGGCTGGGTGGTCTAATCGTGCAATTGCCTAACATGTGGGGCATGCAGATGTCACAGTCACCCCATGTTGGAACCAATGGGCACATGAGGGCGCCCACACATGTCGTGAAGGATCCCGTTGCCCAAGACAGACCACACCAAGGGAGGATCGTTGTGTTGTGCATTCTGTTCACCAAGCATTACAGAACCCCATGACATCTGCACCTGCCAATCGGACAGAGATATTGGACTCTCTACAGCACCCCGTGCCATCCTGCACTTGTCTTGATGTCTTGATGACTGGCATCAGCCGGACTACAGGTTCACCATCCCTTGCGTAGCCGTCCACGTCTTACCCCTCCAGAGACAGCGCCCTGGTACATTCTTTCAACAAGCCAACTCCCGTTCACACACATCACACGTGTCTATGGACTGCCTGCATCATGCTGAGGTCCTCATGTGCCAGCTAGATCCCCCAGTCTTTCCCCAATTGTACACGTGTGGGATCAGCTCGGACATCAACTCAGACTCAGTGCCAATCTGCAGGATCTCAAAGGCCAGCTACGACAGCTGTGGGCCTCAGGAGAGGATACAACGGCTGTAAGACTCCCTTCTCTGTCGTATTTCCACATGTATCCTGGGGGGGGGGGTGCCCATACTGCTTCTGTTTGATTTTATATTACAATGACCTTTCACCACGTACAGATTCATTTCATTTCTACCACTGGGTGCTTAACTTTTTTTTGTCACTGAGTGTATGTACCCTACAGTAGGTGTGTACCAGGCCTTACCATCTATTTTTGTGTAAGAACACCGTATGATGTTCATACAACAGCGAAATCACCTGATGACACAATTCTCAAAACCAGGGGCATAATTAGTTTAAATAATGTGAGGCATTTCCATCAGACCCCCGTAATAAAAGCTTAGCCCCCCCTTGCAGAAATCTCTAGTGACGCTGCTGGTCAGAATGTTTTCCTGTTATTGAGTGACACATAACTGCGAACGTCAATACAGCATCATCTCACTTTGAAGGGAACAGAATCACATGGATGGTAACATGCAACTTCCGGGACACGCACAGCCCCCCCAGCTGTGTTCGGCTCCACGTCTCCATTACCCGCAAAAATGCGGTGTATTTTCAGGCAGCATCTCAAATGATCTGGAAGCATCTAACAGAATGGCTACTAAAGTCGATAACAGCACAGCAAATGAAAAAAATCACATCCTGTTAACCTAACCTAATCTCCGGAGTGGGTAAGCTTCAAAATTGGCTTGTTACAAGGAAAAAAACCTTCATCATTAATAGATTAATGGAAGCTATCAAAGGAATAACAGGAAATAAAATGCAGCTCGGAAGTATATTGGTTATTCAAGTAAATGACTTTGCTGATGTGCAATTAAATCAATTTCTAGCATCAGCGAAGTAGAAATAATAAAATATCAGGCACTTTATGAGACTACATTGTAATAATTGAGTCAAAGATTCATTTCAACGAAGACAATAACTGTCAATAAGCCTGTGTGTTGTGGGAGTAGATTTTAGCTAATATCCTGAAATAGGGAAGCCTTCTTAAACACTAACTGACAGCTGATATCTAATGTTAGTCTTTCCTATTGTTTTGGGCCTATTGTTTAACCCAGGTCCCCACAGGCTTCAATTTTAAAAACTAGGATACTGATATAGGGAATGTATTAGCTGCCTCTCCCAGCTCAATTGGCCTGTTTTTCAGTTTTCTCTTAGTCTTCTTAGTCAAAAGTACGCCCATTTCAGGTCCCCTCTGTCCTTCTTAAGCAAAGGATATATGATTGCCATTGTCAAATTCTGTTAGGTTCAAGAAATCCAGCATGACTTGGTCGGATTCCTAACAACTCCAACCACAGAAATATCATTACTGACTGGCCTCATCTGATGACATCACACCCTGACACACTCATGGTGGTTCTTCTTGCACTGCTCCGCGGTCTCACCTTTGTGGGTGTGGTAGAGGGCCATGAAGGTGACCACGAAGAAGGTGGTGGAGTACTTGCCGGCGTTGACCAGGTGGGGGAAGGCGCGCTTGGTGTCACGGTAACGGCGCAGGCACTGCACGAAGCGGAGCCAGGCCGGGAGACACTGGATGATGGCGCGCACTCCATATGCATCGCTGTAACACACGGTTTCTTCTGGAGGGACAATGGGATGCAAGTTAACCCATAATCTGGTAGTAAGTGGCATTTATCACTGGCTAGCAGCTGAAACAACCATGAAGCCAGAGGGCAAACTTTGCAGAATGTAGGAATGAAAAGGAGGCTGTCGGCCATCTTGAGTAGCTCTAAATAATAATAACATGAAAGAGTTTGTGTATGTCCCTCAGCCTCCAATCCTCTTAATATTAGACCCAGTAGCTCTCTGTTTTCAGCTTTTTATTCTTGGTCCGCCCTCCATAGCCCTTGTTTTGTCTCCAGTGCTAGTGTCATGTGGACCCATTTGCCTGGAGGAAGACCTACTCGGCGCTTGTTTACTTACTTACAACTTTGTGATTTTCTCATTAAAATTTGATCTTTCATTGATTGCATCCTGAAAGCCATTACAGCTTACCCTGCTGAATGAATTCACTGGGCTCAGAGGTGAGGTGAATTCAGCGGTTTATGAAGATTTATGAGTGGGGCTGATCAGATCTGATACTGCTGCCTGATAGGCACAACAGGCAGAATGAGAATGGCAAACACACCAAACATGGACTGCAGAAGTATGTGCATGTGTGGCAATCCAGCCCATGACTGCATAACTTTTGGATTCCATTAAGAATGAAAAATAATCACAAAAACATTATCACAAATAATTTAATGCAAAACTATATTAATAAATGCCTGAATTATATCCATGTTTTTGTGATTTTTTTTTTCTGGCAAACGATACCCTGTTACTCACTGGGTCTTACAGTTTGATATCTATCAATCAACTATATTTTTACACTGAATTTTTAGGGTTACCTCATCACCAGCATTAGCCAAATCTCAGCATCCATCACGGCCAAAAAAGTGAGGTGAGCAGGCTTTGATAATTTAGAAAAAGACTTAGGGGCAGAAGGTTATATCTGAGCGCTTCCAGAGCAAACAGACAGGTGTACATGACATTCAAGCACATTCTGTGATCTATGTCACCAAAACTGGAACCTGGACTGATACAAGGATCAAACCAGCCATGTGTCCAAATCATTCAAATAGCAAACAAACAGTACACAGAACACACTGCTCGCTGTGTGCTGGTATTATGCTGTTATCAGCCAGCTGTATGCTCAGCCATGCATAATCACATTCAACTGATTTCTAATGGGTGGGGGTTAATAGCTGTACACAGGAAGGCAGGATGCACAAAGGGTGTAACATGTAGCCGATACATGGCAGATACCAGAGAGGGCACAGTGTGGTGTTACAGGTGTATAGAACCCTGACCGCCGCTCCAGCGGCCCTCATTTATGGCTGCCAGCCTGGAGTCCTCTTCCACACTAATAAAAGGGCCCGGAGTGGGAACACGCCCGAAAAGCCCACAAATCCATCACGTAGATGCTGCTAATAGGAGCAATTCCCTATTTAAAGGGGGGGCGGGGTGATCGTTTTCCTGGTACAGATGATTTGGGCTTTTCTATTCCTCTACGGTAAATGGCCATGAATCATGGTTAACTGCTCCGTGATGGAGCTGCCTACAGCAGTGCTCTGTTTTGAATAAAATTTGACTTGTCGATCGAGGGACCAATCATCCGGTTGTGAGATGCAAGCTGCAATCCAGTGTCTAAGGCCCCCCCCCCATGGTGGAGAACCTCGACTTGCGGCCCCATCTGACGCGGGGGTGTTTACCCTCTGGATGTTCTCCGAGTTCTTGGGAAACTGGGCTGCAGCCAGCGATGCCACCGCGAGGAGGAGGAGGAGGAGGAGGAGGGAAGGATGAGGGGGCAGAGACCGCGGTCACCTTCACTATGAGCCGCGGTGGCTGTGGGTCTAAACCTCACCTCAAGGTCACTGGACTTCCTGTTGGACTTTCGAGGGTCTAAATTGATTTACTGTAAGACTCTCTAGGTGCATAAATGTGTGTAATGATAAATGTGCAATTTACGTTTCCTTCGATGAAAGAATGATTATGAATAAAGCAAAATAATAATATTAACAGTTTCCACAATGAGAGAGCAGTGAGTTGACTGGGCGTGGGGCCAGAAAGGCAGCCTCTCCCCAGTCCCAGTCCCTTACCGGAGCCCCTGGGCAGCAGGCCAGTCTTCTCGCCCCAGTTGAGCTCGAAGCTGTAGAAGCAGACCAGATACTCCAGGTCCATCAGCACAAACACCAGGGAGTTGAGCTGGTCTGCCAGCCAGAAGTCAGCAAACTCCACCCTGTGGAACGGAGCCGTGAAGACGCGGAACTGGAATGGGAAGATATGGGGGTGTGCAAAGTGGGGGGGGGGAGCAAAAAGACCCAGAATCAGAGTTTCAATCAGTCCCTAAATTATATTCTGCCACTTGTCTTGGGCTGCTGGTCTTGCCACTCGCGATTCTGCTTGATTTAATCCTTCACCGAAGCCACAGAGAGATTCTCTCCCACTGGCAGGTTTCTGCGACCATCTGAGTGGGCGTAACCAAAAAGCCACCTCAGAGCCCCCAGGGCCGCTGGGGGTCGTATAAAATGCAGGCGTCTCACGATATTTTATTTTTTATTAATAACACTTCCCTCCTTTCATGGACCTCAGGCCTCTGCTGCATCGCACGTGATCAAGGAAATGGTGAGAAATAAGTGGGTTAATTTAATGCCTACCCAACAAACGGGCCGGTAATGCCATGCTTGGACCGGTGAGCACGTACGCCGGATTATGCCGCATAGGGACACTGCCTACCGCAACGGAACTCACCCGCTTTCTAACACTGTCATTTACATCATTACTGTGGCGCCGATCGTCCGTGGGGGGAGATGAGGCAAGAAATGGTGCAGAAAATGGGCCAGAACGGTGCCCAGAGGCCTGCTACAAGGCCAGCTTCTTAAACGGCCTGATGTGTGCACCCCAGCGTATCCTAACGACAGCTTAATAAGAGCCCCGCAGCAACGTCAGAAAAGCCACGCCTCCATCAGAATGCAAACGGTAAATTTACTAGATATCTGTCATTTTCTGCCAGTCTGCTGAAACATGCCCCTTTATGGCAGAAAGAGAGAACCATCGCTGACACTCTGTTTAAGACACTTAATCTTGAATGAGATTTTAATAAGGGCACACAGACGTACTGCTCTCTTGTCTCTTATTGATGAATTAATCAGATGAGTTAATTAGCGGTGGCGGGCATAAAGGCTACTAACTACGCCTGAGTGTCTCTGGTTCAAGTCTCTGGGACATGGCGCCCCCTGTTGTGCATTCAGTGTGCCGCCCGCTCGCCTCTGACAGCCTGCTGCAGCGAGACGGGTGGCCGGGCGGTGGGGGCTTCACGTAGACGCCGGCCCACCTGTCATGCCCTCGAGGCACGGCTGACATTTGTGAGCTGTGGCAGTTTGCATGTGCACGCTGGCGAGGGTCGACCATCGCCGCGAAAGGCCAGCGGGTATCGATTCGGCTTCCAGGATGTGTGCATTAATTAGTGGCACCCCACTGTGGGCCTTGCCTGACCCCCCACCCCCTCCACAAGGCCTGCCTACCTATGGCCAGTGTAAGGAGTGGTCCTGTTTGTCACAGGGAAGGACAGGCGTGTCGGTGTGAGGCCACCACAGGCCAGCGCACACCCAGGGACCTGCCCGTCCATGGGGACCTCAGAGCTGTCTGCAGCATGTTCCCCACCCTGACTAAACCTGATTTAACATCATAGTCGGGCGGGGTGGGGGGCTGACTCACAGCTGATCCCGGTAATGATTGCATGATCATGGTCCCTGGGTGGGAGAACCGCTTGGCTGGTGTGGGGGTGGGGGCTGGAGACACGTTATCTGAAGTGGCGTCTGGCTGAAACCTAACAAGGGCCAGTCTATGATATCAGTCTGTGATAAGCAGATATCAGATTAATAATAGCTGCCATAATAATACCACCTGCACCAGCAAAGGCCCCGGAAGGCTGCACTGCTCTTACCCATAACGGCAGAGCCGTGCCCATGCCTTGGGCACAAGCCCCATGCTAATCTGCATGTTGGTTACACCTTGTTAGGGCTGACAAGCGTTCACACTTGGCTAGCAACTGCTCGCAAACAGAGACAGAATTAAGCTCCCTAATTCTCAATTAAAGGAAACCAGCATTAGCAACACCCGACTGCTGTCTCTGGGCAGACGATGCTGAGCAAACTGCACATTTTACACAAAAAGCTAATTGAGAAGCTTCCGAGTCAAACCATGGTTTGACATGACAGCATTTTTTAACTCTGTTACAGGTAGAGATAAAAATAGCATTAGACTGTCCAAGAGGAATGTAGAAAGAAAAATTGCATTGGAGGCTAAGGATGACAATAAAAGTTTCTTCCAATACTTTAACTCCAAAAGAGCT
>JABFEA020000036.1:22960290-22970732 GCA_019775915.2 Cyphomyrus plagiostoma
GCAATAAAAAAGGCCAATAGAATGTTGGGTTATATCTCTAGGTGTGTGGAGTTTAAGTCAAGGGAGGTGATGTTACAATATTAATTTATATAATTCCTTGGTAAGACCCCAACTCTGAGCTATTAGTTAAGTTCTCCCCAAACGAACTGAAGGGCTGAATGGCCCCCTCTCGTTTGTAAATTTCTTATGTTCTTATGTTCTAGACAGTGTAGGGATTTCCTTCAAAATGTAAGCACATACAGGCTGATTTAAGGACAAAAATAAGGAACATAAAACCACCCTGTAGCCAAAGGTCGATTCATTTGACTCCGCAAAATCAGTGTTTTTACAGCCAGTGAGTAAGTCAGTCACAGCTTTATCATACCCTGACCAATATCTACATCCTTGGTGTAATGTTTTGCGCAAAACAAAAAAAGTTTCTGCTTTGAGATTAAATCCAACCCAATATCTGTGGCAGGTGCAGGGATATTATTAGAAATAGGAAGGGGGACTCGCAATCATAGCTCAGTCCTGTCCCGACGCGGAAGGCTGACCGGAGGGTGGATCCTGGATCTGTCTGCTTTCTCCTCCAGGAATGTGGCTGTGCTAATCTGTCCTATTACTGTGGGTCTGACTGGCTGACTGCTGAGTGATACTACAGTCTGCCTCCTACTGATTGGACAGCATCCAATTCAATTTACTTTTATAGCACCCTAACATGGGTATCCCAGAGCATTTAACATAAAATCAAGGAATTATGGTATAATGTTAACAATAAACTGGTAAGGCATTAGAGGGGCAGCATGTGGCTCTGTATCTGGGACTCTGTATCTGGACTCTGTGATCAGAAGGTTGTTGGCTCAAATCCCATGGCTGGCAGAGGGATGCCACCGTTTCACGGTTGAATAAGTCCCTTAATCCCAATTGCTCTGGAGATTGTCTGACCTGTTTTGGATAAAAGTGACTGCTAAATAGATGTAATGTGATGTGCAGTGAAGAGCAGGCTGCTGGACAGGACTCACCAGCAACTTCAGTAGCCAGAAGCGGGACTTGTAGTAACCGGTCTTGAAGGGGTTGACAAGGAAGAGGAGCATGAAGCCGTACAGAATCAGCGGGTTGACTTGCATGGGGAGCGAGGTGTACTCCGAGTAGAGGCAGGACAGAATGCTGATGCACCACAGCACCCCAAGAAACCCTGCGATCTGCAGGGAGCAGGACAGATAGCTCACGCAGTGTCACTTCTGCTGGGTTAGTAGAGAAACCCCTGGTTTCCAGGTGTGTCCAAGCAACTAGAGGAGGTGGGACCGACCAATTAGATGCTGTGATCCCATCTTCACTAGTTGTTTGGACATACCTCTTCTGCAGTCTGATTGGTTATCTCTCTGAATCAATCATTGTTCCCTCTGCCCTCAGAACATTATCGTGTGAGTGAAACTCACAGAAGTACAGAAGTAAAAAAAAAAACCTACCGCCAAGCTCTAAGGAAGGACTACCACTTTAAGAGGGCTCTGTGTGCGTAACAGGGGTGTAATAAGCGTATAAAGTAGGCCTTTTGGTCCGGAAGAACCCACTGCACTGCAATGTGCTATGCCGCAATGCATGAGTCTCAATTTCTGGGTCATAAGCAGCTAAGCACTTATTTGTGGTGCCTGACTGTGTGCTGTCAAGAAACCCTGTGCTGTACCTCCCCACAAACCACTTGTCCACTTATGACTCAGCCAATCCCTAACCTGTGGACTGACTCCGCCTTCTTTTACCTCAAAGAGATGCTGATGGGACAGGTTGCTGCGAGGGTTCAGCTCGAAAATGAGCACGTGGTTGACCCCAGCCTGCCTCCAGCCGTAGGTGTTAATGCCCAGCAGGAAGAGGAACTCGATAAGCAGGAAGCCGCCGCGGTAAAGGCGAACCAGGGGCCAGATGTTACTGTTCTTAATCAGCACAACGCCTGTGTGAGAACAAAGCCATTTGAACAGTCAGTCCTAGCCAGAGTCGGCATCCGCGTATCCCTGAAGGTGACGTAAAGAGAGAGATCAGCCATACCTGTAAGGATGAAGGACACCGCCAGGACAATGAAGACTCCACAGTAGAGCCCAACGCGGAAGGTAGTCCAAGATGGTGCTGGCTGAAAGGGCAACACAAACGGTTGTAAGAGGACCATCCCTGAGGGTCAAGCACTGCGAAGCTCAGAACAGGGCAGCTCCGGGAAAGAAAAAAACTGTAAAAAATTCTCCTCTGAAAGGTGCTACACATTTTTGCCCATATCCGAAGGGTTCTACTATTTTGGAGTGCGGAGCTGAGCACTTTACCAAAAGCAGGAACACATGTACAGCCCTAACCCCCCCGATTCACACCTGCAGTTTTGGAGTGAGAGGAAAAACAACATCAATGGAAGGTTTGTAAGAGCCTCCCGCACCAGGTGTGCCTCACAATCGCCCCTTTGATACACGGTCTGACCCCATGTAACAAAGACACCATGGCAACCTCAGAACTGCTGGCTATTGTCCCTCCTTACAGGACTAGCAGAAAAAAAACATCCCTACAGCAACTGGGTCCTCTACTCCATTATCTTGGGCACAATGGATTCCTCACAGAGCTTTGAAACTGAAATACACGTCATAGATGACATATAATTTAATTTGGAGCTGCCATAGACCCCGATTGAGACACCATGGTCTGAAGTTAGAGCACCAGTACTCATCAGTACATCCTCATCAACGTGCACATCCCATAAAGAGTCACATCCCATCCCAGGACGTGCAGACGACACTAGGGTAGGAGGTCAGGCAATCATAGGACACACATCCACACACTATGGACAATTTAGAGATGCCAATGAGTCTGAGGACATTTTGGGAGTTTAGAAGGAAGCCTGCACAACACGGAAACCCCCGACTCAGGAAGCGTGAAGTAACAACTCCATGTTGGCCCAGAAAAAAATATTAACTGCAGACCTTCAACACGAACGGCTGCATGATAAGCAGCCTTTTAGATACAGTCTCAGCTTCAGGCCAAACAATTAGCTAAGCACTCAAGTGAATATTTACTGCCACGCCTATGCAGAGATTTCAAGATACACATCGGGCACAGGAAATTGCCTGAAGTGACACCAGAGAGAACCGGAGCTAAAGGAAGATCATGGAGACGGGAGACGGAGACTGAGCATGTCCAACCAGGGAAGCTACTTAGTGAGCCAGATAAATCTGGATAAATTTGGGGCTAGAACTCTAATGGAATGAGCGTGTCTGAGGTAGGAGCCCCATCCTGTGATTAATCCAGCGACAGAAATGCAACAACTAGCACAATTGGTCATGTCTCTGGAAGAGGAACAAGCACACTGGCTAGATACACATCTAATTTTGCTCCAAGCTGACTTATTAACCAAGGAATAGTGCTGGACAACTAAGAAGTTCCAACTACATAAAGAGCCAAATTGTTTGGATTTGGCAGTCAGCGGTGATAATTGTGAACAGATATGCAATCGCTGTTCTCTGATTGGACAACAGTTAGGCGGAACACGGTGCAGCTACCACTGGAATGGAATCATGTGACTGTGGTTGTTGATTCATTGCAAATGTCCCTTATGGATAATGTGTAATTACACATTAATTACACATACACCCCTGACACCAACACTAGATTATATTTCTGTCAAGTTCTTCCCATTATTGCTCTTTTAGTCATCATGTCCAATGGCTTCAGAGGGGCACTGACACCCTGGAAGATTCGGGGGGGGGGGGGGGGGCAGCACTTCATAGGGATCCTTGGTATGCTCCAGGTGGTGTCACACCCCTCACCAGCTACATTGTGATGACCGGCTTCGGAAAACTTTGATCCTGAACACTGCCCTCACATGTCACATGTCCTGGTTCGCTGTCCCAGCATTGGGTATGTCTCCCAAAAGCATAGTTGCTAACAGCAATAGCAACTTACATAGCTGGAACCTTGCAGGTGAATGCTTTGAACTGTGTAAGTTGCTAACTTTTGGGAAATGTGCTCCAGAGCTATTCTAGCACTAGACACAACCTAACCGGTCAATAGAGTAATTACAGTCATAAAGAGCTACCAATTTTACCCATATTTTTGTCTACATTTTGTACTCCCTACTTGGCAAACCTTATCATGATGGACCTTCACTCTTTGCAGATTTAAACGAGGGGGGGTTAAGTGGGATCCCTTCTTTATTGAGAGGGCCAAGCCCCCTTGCTTGAAGTGATTTTTTTGTCTAATCCTACCCACTTTGTTGAATGTCTTTTACCTGGGGCACTTACAATAATGATGCCCCTTTGATGTGTTTAAATTACGAACCCATAGCCCAAACCACTTATTTTAACAGAAAATGTGAACAGCTTAGTAGCAGCAAAGGAAAATAGGCCAAAGTGCCTGGGGGACCCCGTGACTAAGCAAAGGTTGCGTGACAGTGATATAGATGCTGCAGTAGGTTTGAAAGATATGCTGATGTGATGTAGAGTGCTGCTCCCTCCCAGCTCCCCGCCGGAGCTTAGCTGACGCGCATTCAGCAGGCTGCAGGAGCCTCTGATTAGACGATCAATACGACGTTGGCACCATCCGCAGACAGAGAAAGAGGAGATGTGCAGGAAAGGAGAGAGACCATGGCCCAACAGGAGCCTCCCCGGGGAACTGCAGAGGAACCTGCGAGACCCTCACTGGGTCTAAAACCTGGAATTGGGTTTCTTCACAATTGCTTGTTTCCTGTGTGGAGCTCCCACCTGAGCAGCTCCCAATGGGGGGACTCGCAGCCTCTTCATGGCCTTTTGCCGATCGCCACCCTCCAGCTCTGTGGTCACCAGGGCCTGCAGGTCGAAAAACAAAGCAGACGTTAGATTATGGCCTCATACCTTGGCCGAAACACTGTGTTTTCCTATACTTAGAAAACAAAAAGGCAGAGACAAATCCAGGTCAAGATTTTATTTCAACCAACCAGTTGAGTTCTCGGTGACTGTGATACTCAGCTGGTCGTTTGGAACAAAATCTTGGTCTGGATTTTTACTTTTTGAACCTAAACTTTCCACCTTTGCAAAAAGGCTAGAGTAAGGTGCAGGGGTCACATATGTTTTTTCATATATGATTATAGACCTGCAGCTTAACGGGCTCTGCAGTGCTGCGGGGCAGTACCTCCGTCTCAGAGATCAGCTGTGTGATCTTCTTGCAGGTGTAGAAGGGGGCCACCTCCACGTGGGCCACACGCCAGTCGGCGCCCCGCTGCGTCTCCAGGATCTTGTCATGCTTCTTCAGGATCTTCCGGAAACCAGTGAAGTTCAGGTTCTACAGGACAAGTTGAACAGACTTGGAACCATATGCCAACAGAGAAGAGGGGAGATGGTGCGAGTTTGGAACACGGAGCGAACCTGGTAGTTCTGAAGGAGGATCAGGCTGAGGTAGAACTCGCTGAAGGCCAACTGGAGGTCCTTGATGTTGCGGTGCTTGACACGCTCCTCGTGCGACAGGTGGAACACGGTCTTGCGTCGCCGCCGCAGACCCGGTGCACTGCTTTCCCGCTGGGCGTCCAGAGAAGACTGAAGCTCATTCTGAAGTGTGGCGAACCTCCTCTGGGCCTCCGCCAGCTTCTCTGTGGAGGAGAACCAGCCGAATGTTCATGGACATCATTAACCAACCACTGCTCAGTTTACTGCTGAGGTTCTAAACAACCACGCCTGGACAAATATACACACAGTGACATGTTGATGAAATCAATCCTGCTCATCTGTAAGTGGGTCATGGTTATATCCTGGAGAGCATCCAGAGGGAGCTCAGCGCTCAGGGAAGCCCGGAATGGGATGCCAGCCCATCAGGTGGGACACAACGTACAAAATTAATAAGGGATGTGGGAGAAAACCCAGAACACAGAAAACACATGTACATCACACAAACAGAACCCGGGGGCCAGATTCTAATCAAATTAAATTCTGATTACAAATTTCACAGATGTGATCGAGTGTTTAAAAAAAGCTCATTGACAAAACGTTCATGTGGAAATCCAGTGTGAGTATGCAAACTCATAAATGCAAAAGCACCAGAACTACTTTTGAATCCTGAAGCCACACAGTCCTTTTCCCATGAGCAAATAAACTATTTTGGGACTATGGAGACAGACATTGGTATAGTTTTACTCTACTTTGACTGCTGAGGGGGGGACAGCCAGCCAATGACGGTGCCTTGGACTCCACGCTGTCAGGGTGATGGGCCCCCGGTGTGAGTTTCTGACAGGGGTAAATGGGTTCCCCCTCGCAAAGCAGCAGCGAGATCCTTTATTACATGGAAACGGAAAGGGCATATTGGTTTTTCAGCCCCCTCCTCCCCCAGCGGGTCTCCGATTACACATTCCTAGACACTCACAGGGCTGCCTCAGCCAACCTATCGGCACACCCCCCAATCGTGCACCCCGGCCGGAAATCTGCCCTCCATCCTAGTGGCCCAGTATACTGTGCAACCAGCTCTATTCATAGGTCGCCTGTTGGAGAACTCTCTGGAAGAGCATCGCATTTACCAGAGAAACAGACGTGCCGCCCCAGCACATGAAAGAGCCCAGCAAGAAAACATTAAGCATTAATCCAAATTCAATGTGAACCCAAATTGAGTAATCTGGATTAACCCGGAATGACTATGAAGACCCATCAAACAGTAAATGGCAAACTTAGAAGTCCTCCTACATTTATAATGACATCTCAAGAGCAAAATGAATCCACTAGTATAAAAAATACAACAGCAAACAGGGTGGTAACTCTTCTCAGCAGAATGGGGTGATAATATGCTTGGCAATAGTACAGAAACTTCAGATGGGGCTGGCCCTTTCCTCAGCGTGTGCAGCGAGAGAGAGTGAGCAGAAACAGTCTACTGCTTCAGACAGGGGTGGCTGTGGCACGGAGATGCAGACAGAGATGCGAGTGGCACAGGATTGACTGTCTGGGATGTCGGTCCAGTTTCTTTGAAACGTCAACATTAATAAAACAGCCTGCAGATCACACACCCGGCAAGGGGGCATACATTTTTATCTTTTAAAAAAACAGGGATACATTTTAAATTTCACTTGTAGAGGATGGATTAACGGGGTGGCCGACCCCTTTCAGGCACAGAAAACTGCCGGAAACCCATTTGCCGTGGGAGGTGAATCTCACTCTGAAATTGGCAAATGACCAAAAAGGAGAAGCTATTGTGCAAAATCAGGCAATATAATTACTATAATTATAAATTGCCAGAGATTTTAATACATTGATGTCTGTGATCTAGGTGACAAATAGGTATCGGGGTTTATTGCAGAGCTCTGGTGCCATGTAGTAAATGGAGACCTAAAACAGCCAGAGACTCAGTTCCCACCAAACTGTCCCCTAAAGAGGAGCTGGGAGGGCTTCTGGTTTAAGACTCTCCTTGGGCCCGATCCTCTTGGGCAGACCGCAACGCTGGCAGTGATTTCTGACAGCAGCTGCTGAACATGTTATCTCATACACGGGCAGTCGTTCGTCACTGCTGTTGATGAGATGTGTGTGTGTGTGCGTGTGTGTGTGTGTGTATCAAGGGTAAATGCCTGGACTGGAAACTGGACAAATCCATTACTGATTTCAGCCCTGTGGTTGGCCAACTGACCATAGCCTTTGCCGGGCAAGTTACGAGAGAGAGAAAAAATTGTACTTTTATGACTTCTTTCCAGCTCCCATCTTCAGTAGTACAGCGAACGCATTACATCATGTCACGCTTGATGTATGGGGGGCATTGATCAGGGGGGCACCAATGTTTGCGAAAACTCCATAAAGATCAGGTTCACCTCAAGAGCGTCCCAAACTTGGCACTAGGGATATCGACTTCAGAATAATGTCTTTTCATCAGTCTCCCTAAAATCAAATGACCTCAGTCTGCATAAAATACACTTGCCTGGCAGTTTAGCCTCAAACATGGTGAAAATCACCTCCATGATTTGGGTGGACCTGCTTCTGTCAATGGGAACTGAAACCATCTCCGCTGACACTCACTACAGTGTCATAAATGTCAGTGTGATATTTCCACTGGGGCATATTAGTCACATACATATCAGAAAGCCCCCCAGTTAAGGTTTTATCCAAATCCATCCACTGGTTTCATCACTGAGGTATCTACTAAACAAAATAATGGTTTTTGAAACACTTTTAAGAGTACTCATTACTCAGTACTAATTACCTGAATAAAATGTGTTGATTTTGGAAAGTTCCTTCTCACATGTCTGGAAAAACTTCTCTTCAAATTTAGCATAGTACCTCTTGACAGTGTCTTCATCTGTGACTGCAGAGAGAAAGAGAGAGAGAAAGGAGAGAGAGGGGGAAAGAGGGAGGAGAGAGAAAGAGAGGACGAGAGGGAAGAAAGAGGGGGAAAGGGAGGACAGAGAGAGGGAGAGAGAGAGAGGGAGGTGAGAGAATAAGTGATTAATAGGTGGTCAGGAAGCCAACATAACAGCATAACAGTCTTCTTATATCCACATCTAAATCACATGACATCTATTGTACCCAAAATGCAGTATTACCTCTGGTATGTACTGAAAGGATCTAATTGGCTTTTTGAAGGCCTCCCCCGCACTACCCCATCAGACATGCATTACATGTACTCTGATTTGCCCACGCACAGTAAAACTATGTAATTTTCATAGCATTAATATTCTCAGCCTCAGTGCCCATCGATGTTTAAAAAACATCATGTATTTATACTGCATGTGAACTGATTTTAAGCTGGTTTTCAATACTTAAATTTCACTGAATCCTAGAGCAACTGGCTCACTGGAAATGGTTTGAACATGTAATAAGGTAAATACAGATAGGTCCACCATGATAAATAATAAATATTCAAGGTACAAATTTGTATATATACCGAAATCTCCCGTAGTGTGTGATCATATGTGATGGAATGACATCCCATCCTGGTTGTTTTCCTGTGCTTCCTGCAGTCGGCTCCAAGCCCCCCCCCCCGTACTGGATAAGTGGCTGGAAGATGGATGGATGGATTTTTTGAGCACTGGGCATTTTTAGCAGCTAATTTTTATGGCAGATTGACCTGGCAGTGATCCAGTCTTCAGCATCTATGCGAACTTGCGCGATCCATCGCTGGCACGGTACTCGCCACTTGAAGGGCATCTGCTGCCGTAAGTCAGCCCTGATCCCCCCCACTCCCCCGACAGCTCAGCCGTGCACCTGGCGTGACTGCCATAGCCACCACTGTCTGACTGGAGCTAACACGCACGCTAGCGTTAGCAGAAGGCTACCAGGACGCCGTACGCCTTCACACACATTCTGCTTTGGGTCCTGCTACCTGCCCCCACTAACGAGGACCATTATGAGAAAGACTGAGGGAGGGTCATGTCTAGGGAATGGGGGTGTCTTCTCAGCATTGTACTGGATCCAATATTCTTATCTCACAACAAGTACAAGCTTGTACAAGCAGTACAAGAAATAGCGAAAGCAGAGATTAGTGTGTCGACAGACAGGCTTTCTGATCAGTGGCGCTTTGCTTTCGCTCTCGTCTGAGACCCTGAACATCCTTCCTGCCTTCGGTGGCATAAGACTGACAAACAAGGCCGGATTACCTTACCTGCAGGCCCTAGGCGGACACCAGCATGGACGCTCAGGTATCCCTGATTTCACTAACCATTTCACTTATCCTGATGATTGCCAGGATTGGCCTAAATGGCCTATATGTGACATCTGCCCCTGCCCACCGCCACAGGCTTATGGCATGGATGGCACAATGACTCTTAAAGCCACGGTGCCAATGGAAGGGAAGCAAACACAGAAAAAAATCACCCATGTTCTTTGATTAGTTCAGCGAGAAAAATGATTAGTTCAGAGAGACAAACAATCAGATTGTAAAGGAGGTGGGTCCAAGCAACTAGAGGAGACAAGACCAACCAATCAGATGTCTTGGTCGGTCCCACCTCCTCTAGCTGCTTGGACTCACCTCCTCTACAATCTGATTGGTAATGGTAAAAAACCTATACCTATACCAAGCTCTAGGGACGGATTACCACTGTGTGCATAACCGGAACATAATAAGCGTATAAAGTGGGCCTTTTAGTTCAGAAGAACTCACTGCACTGCAGTGTGCTATGCTAACTGCCGCAATGCATGACCGAGTCACAGTTTCAGGGTCATAAGCAACCAAGCACTCTATTTGTGGTCCCTGATTGTGTGCTGGAGACGTAAACACCGCAGGTCTCCTTACACTGGGGGGGACACAACCAAGTATGGGGGGGGGACACAGTCAAGTAAGCTCCTGAAACTTTAATGAGGACACTCTGGGAGTGCAGGCCAAGGGAAGCATAGGCGCGTTCCAGAGAAGCCCACATCACTCTGCCTACCTCCTCTACATGCCCCAAGAGTGAAAACCCAAGGAATGAAGGAAAAGCAGAATGGCTTCTTCATCTAAATGGGTGGGGGGGGGGGGTCTAAAAAATTATTATGGACATTAATTTTGCTATGGCAGTGAGTCTG
>JABFEA020000036.1:23004116-23017701 GCA_019775915.2 Cyphomyrus plagiostoma
ATATCAATCTCCCAGCAAAATTTACAAGGCTCCATGCAGATGCTTTACTTCTTGTCCCCCCCCCCGTTTAGCAGGCAGTTAGTGCGGCCCGACCCTGAACCGGTGACCCCCACCTCAGCTGAACCTTATGGTGTGAATTTTGCCCCCTGATCTGCTCACCTGTGCTGCACATGCAAAATGTGGAAAATTAAAAAAATATACATTTTCCCAAACATGTTTTATTTAACTTTTTTACCAACCGGGGGGGGTTGTCGATTGCTGGGTTTTAAAAAAATATTACCGGGGGGGGTGGGGGGGGGGGGCAGGGGTGGCAATTCAGGCTGCTAGGTTACCAGCCCCTCCCTTGCCGGTGTCCTTGGGCTGCTGGAACCAGGAAAGAGCCCAGATCAGGTAGTGAGGGACCTGCAGCCCGGTCCGGCACAGAACCAGCTGTGGCGGCCGGCAAACACATGCCTGGAATACCAATGTGCGTAATAACGGGGCATCGGCGGCTCGCCCATGCGGCGGAGCGCCAGGCGCTGGAGCGTAACGCACTTTCTTAAAGGGCCGGTCGACAGCGGATAGAAAGTGTAGCTCTTTAATCTGCTTGTTTCTTAATCAGTACAGGTGGTTTTGCGTGAGGGGGGCCGTGCGGGAAGAGCTGAGCTGGGGGGCTCTCGCCGCGCTCCGCTTCTGACGACCGGCGGGTTAATTACACCAGCGGCTCCCTGGCAGGCGACAAGCTGCTCCCTCCGATAGCAGCTCAGTGCCACTCGGGGACGCAGACAGCATTCCTTGGGACGCTTACGGGTGGGGGGTGCAGGACACAGAGTAATACAGGGAGCACCCTGTCCTCCATTCTCAGGCATCCACCTCCTGCCCAGAGTCACGGCTTCTCCTGTCGTCCACCCGGCTGAGGGAGGCGCAGAACCGCCACAGGGGCCAGAATCAAGCCCTTTGTTCCCATGTTACGAGGACCTGGAGGCCCGAGAGCTTTAGCAGGGCCGGTGTGACCTTCATGGGGGGCCAAACTGGGCAGAGCGGAGCGGGGATTAAGGGGCATGTATTCAAGTGGTAAACAGGCCAGTCTACTGTACCGTTTTGTATTTTTTACTCAAAGACCCTAGTTATGAAAGCATTACTGAGGCTATTATATGCTAACTAATCCTACATATTACATATTTCAATATTTATATCAAGTAAATAATACTAGGTGGCTTCACCTGCAGAGAAAAGCAAAATTGCAAACAGCAATAGGGACGAGTATTCTGTCAGCACTGAATGGTGTCCAAGGTCTACTACTGCAAACGTAGACATTTCTGTTATCAGTGTTAAAATAGCCTTGGATAGGAATAAACTGCAGACTGTTGATTGGACAGTGGTCTAACCAGCAGCCCCACCAGAGCTGAGGCTCATGCAGTGGGAGGGGATGGGGGGGTCACGGGGGGGTCACTCCAGGGGGCTGCCAAGGGCAACTGTGGTGCTGTGGTTTCAAAATAATGGTATGCAGCAGTGTGCCTTTAGAAAAACAGGGGGTGGGTGTTAGAGGGAAACATGGGGAGAGAGAAAGAGAGAAGGGGGGAGAGGAGAGAGGGAGGTAAGAGAGAAGGGGGGAGGAGAGAGGGAGGGAAGAGAGAAAAATAGAAGGGGGAGGAGAGAGGGGGAAGGGGGGGAGGAAAGAAAAAGAAGGAGAGGAGGGGAAAGAAAAATAGAAGGAAAGGAGGAGAAAGGGAGGGGAGAGGAAAGAGGGAGAGAATAGATGGAGGAAGGGGGAGGAGAGAGGGAGAGGTGAGAAAAGAGAAAGGGAGACAGACCAGAGTAGAGAGAGATGAGAGAAAGAGGGAAGAGAAGAAAGAGAAACAGGGAAACGGAAAGAAAAGAGAGATAAAGTGGAGAGAACAAGAGAGTGCAAAATGGATAGAGAAAGACAGAAAGTTTAACAGGTAAAAAAAGAGAAAGAAGAGAAAGGGGAAAGGGAGACAGAAAAGGAAATAATTGGCAGAAGAACAGAAAGAGCGAGGAGGTAGAGAGGAGGTAAGGAATTATGGGAAATCAGGGAGCAGGGGGATCCAAGGCCAGCGGAGGCTCCCATCGGCTCAGGTACCAGCAGCTGCTCTCTCTAAATCACCAATAATCTAATTACGCTACACTGCAGCCCGTGTTCCGGCCGTTGGGGGGTCTGTGGGGTTGGCTCTCAGGACACTGCCCCCACTTCTGAGGTGGGGGGGTCACCTCAAGCACCTCGGATTTGACCGGAGCTGCCATGTCTCAGCTGTTGCCATGGCACCTTGACGGATGCTGTACGGCGCCCATGCGTCAGTTTGCTCAAAAGGCGGTTTGAACTGAGTCCAGCCTCCCAAAGGCCACACTGACCGGATAACATGACGAGCGCGGAAACCGCTCCGTACTGCCGGGTCTCTGGGCTGCCACCGTGATTCTAACGTCTGCCTATGTTTTCCTAGCACAAAATCCACTACTCACCTGTTTAAGTAAACTGTGCTTTTAAGGATTTTTGGGGCCAACTGCTTGCCAGTGACCTGGCCTGGTTGAAGCATCACCACCCGTGCCTTTGATACACCTGCATGGCTCATGCGGGACAACGGGTCAGACAGGCAGATGTAGCTGACAAACCTACCTGCAGGAGGTGCTCAAAATCTCACAGTAAAATGAACCAGATCATACCCCAGAGCAGGATGCTGCCACTGCAAATCCAATCCCAATTAATTACTCTCTTATTGGATATATTCACTAAAATGGACCCTTCTGAATCTAACTGGATTGGCTGAAATGAAATACCCTGTTAAAGAGGATGGAGTTTGAATTTCCTTTCGAGTGACACTAAAAGAAAGTGTCCTTTTGGCTGCTTAAAAACAGCAGATACGTTTAATTGGCTCCATTTAAACCTTCATGGCTCCGCAGTGCCCATCTTGGTAATGAGAAAAGCGGTGGGTGATGATGGGAGTTTGGCGGGGGGGCTGTCTCAGGCTGTGGGAGGCCTCTAAGCGAGGCTGGAACCTCAAGAGGCTGGTTTTCAGCAGAGGGGACAGAGCTCTGAATGTGAGGCGCTTTTGCCAGATTGAAACAAATGTCTGCTTTTCCTGGCAGAGGGAGGGAGATTCACGGTTGGAAAAATACTTATATACAGGAGAGAAAATGTAGCAGACAGCAGGCTGCTTTTTAATAATATCCCTCCCTTCCGGCTCCTTTCAGTCGGCAAAGAGCACAGTTCTAATATATTAAAGGCAAACACGAGGGCTCCTGGGAAGGGGCCTCATCAGCCCAGAGCTTTAAACGGCGCTAAAGCTTCATGCCATGAAGTGAACCTCTGGCTTTGTACGCCCATCAGTTTGTACTGCCTGCATGTCATTTTCCCAGGTAGCTATGAATCTCTGTTGTAACAGTAAGCCAGCCTGGGGATGGAACTGCGGTGGTGTCCATGCCAACAGGAACTTCCCATTGAGACCATGTGATGTGAGATCACAGGATGTGATGTCGCAGGAAAGAGTGGAAATAATAACCAAACTTGTTAAAAGGTAATACAGGAAAAACGATCACTCTAAACATATATGTATGACTGAGACAGAGGACACCACGCTGTGAAATGCACTACATAACTCTTGGTTATGACTCCTTGCAAAAGACATTGGTTTGGGTAAGAAAAATTGTTCTGAAATATAAATGAATCCACATTCGTGCTTAATTTCAAATGAGCATACCTGGGAGGCATTTTCCCAACGGCCATTTACAGGAGACAGATACACTTCTGAGCTTTAGACACCAGCATCCAGCATCGTCTAAGATATGCTTACAGTGGGGTAAGTGCATGTAACCTAACCGCACGTGGTATACAGAAGATGCCCTCAGCTTTAGCTCTTAAATATTGGTAACAGTCTGAAAAGTGTTAGTGATAGACTGCGAAGATCTGCAAAGATGGAGGCCTGGGTGATGCCTTGACACGCTGCTAAAACTGCTCTGCATTCTTTTGAAGCTTTTCTACTGAAGACACTTGTCTCATCCTCCTTTTTAATGGAGATCTAAGATGACATGCAGTGAGGATCAGACTGATGGCCTCACCACCCTGTGTGGATTCAGAGAGGTAGGTCTGTTGTATGCTGTTTCATAACAGGAAGGTGGCCCTCATGCCATGATAGAAAGGTGTGCAGTGGTTGCTGGCTTGGGGGGGCTGGATCTGAGCCCTTCCTGATGTTCCTGAACCACATGTGACAAACTCAGAGACCAAGATGCTCAAGTCCTTTTGTATCTCTCATATTTATGTTTTATCAGTCATATTCTACACAGTGGAATGTTATTCTGACTCCACAACAGTGTATGGCAAACCACGAGGAGGATGACATGATGCCAGACCGCATAGCATCAGGTAAACAGTCTAAGCAGACCAGCCCTCACATTTACAGACAATAAAAGCTCAAATAAACATCCATAGGCATGTCTCGGTTAAACATGACACAGGTTGAGGTGTGTGAATCGAGCTGGCCTGGGTTTCACCATCCCGCCATAGAGCAGTAATTATAGCCGGGTACTGAGCACGGTCACTGGCATGGGGCGGGGGGCCATTCCTGCTATATTTAGCCACAGTTTATTCCGGGGGCCCATAGACTAACGCAGGATGACGCGCCATAAATCCTGTGTGGGCACTGGGCTAGGGTGTGTGCATGCATGTGGGGGTGGGGGTCCATACCTTCTATGGAGGGGGCCTGGTCCTGGGCCGCATACAGCATCTCCTTGAATGCCTGAGGGAGGAGACAGGATCTGATTTCATTGGATTAACACACAGAGATGGGAAATACGGGATCTCTCCTTAACATGTGTGAGGAAGTCCATTACACACTGCTCTTTAAATAGCATGCACACTCATCCTTAAAGGGCATGCACACTCATCCTTAAGGGCCATGCACACTCATCCTTAAAGGGCATGCACACTCATACTTAAAGGGCATGCACACTCATCCTTAAAGGGCATGCACACTCATCCTTAAGGGCCATGCACACTCATTCTTAAAGAGCATGCACACTCATCCTTAAAGGCCATGCACACTCATCCTTAAAGGGCATGCACACGAATGTTTAAAGGGTGTACACAGAAGAGGCAGACAGATCTAAGGGCCACAAGCAGACAGTTTAATCTAGGCTGGGTCAAGCCCAATACTAGTCTACACTGCTGGCCCACAAAACACCCATAATGCAGTACACTATAGAAAGTCATCATGACCAAGTCTAGAAGCTGTTTCTATGTATCATGAGATAGCCGCTGTTGAATAATTTATATTGTGAACTAGGAAACGTAGAATCAAACTTGCGATGGAGATAGTAAAGTGCAAATCATGAATTGTCAGGTTTAAGGCAGTGACGAGACAAATGAGGCTTTCAGACACGGAGTAGGGGGATCGCTGGGCGCCATCAATCACAGACCCATTTATACCTACAGAACCCAGGCAGAGGATTACTGAAAATAGTCGGTTTGGAAGCATTATTTCCCCCATCACTATATTTTGGAGAACAATAATAACAACAACACAAATAGTACTAAGAAAAATGGTTGTCATCACATGAACAATTTGGAATAATTTTGGACAAACAAGTTAAATCTGGGTTAAATTTAGCCTGAATGCTGAAACACCAGTCAAATTGAAAGGGCTTAATTCTGAAGGAATACAGCTGCTTCTGGGGTGGAGGACAGGAGAGCATTCCTCAGGGACGAGCCAGGAGCCCAGGCTACTCTTTCCACATGGAACGTTCCTTAAGATAAAAAGGCTCTTCCTTCCAGTGACCGCACACATAGAAAACAGCCCACACCCTGATTAATACACCAGCTAGTCTCCAGATTAAGGAAGGGGGGCGGGGGGTGACGGCATGATTGAGGAGGGGGGGTGACGGCATGATTGAGCTGTCATCCGCACCTCAGCGGAATGGCCACATCGCCATGGCAATGATGCACTTGAGCAGAATCGAGACATCGCCATGGTAATAGCGGGCACCAGAGAGGGGAGGCATCGCCGTGGCAATTTTTAGCTTTTCGCCAAGGCAAAGCGCGTCACGGTCCGGGTGCGAGGCCCCACCCTCTGTTGGCTCGCCCGCCACCCTGTGCCTTCTGCCTGTCCTGGCGGACGCCCGTCAGCTCGTTTCTCAGGCGGCCGGAGGAGATCCGCCCAGACAGCGGGGGGGTTGAGGGGGAGCAGATGCCGTCCCAGCGGGATGGGGGGAAGGGGTGGGGGTGTGCCATATCCTCAGCCTATCTGCTCGCTGGACGCCTATATAAGGAACACCCAGTACAACCAACAAAGGCCCTCATTGCCGACCACAGGAATGGCTTTAACTGCAGCTATTCATCATGATGCTTGTTTTTATTAGTGTATAAAACATCTCTGCTGTTATCTCTACAAATGGCCTAGCTGGGGGAAGGGGGGAACTGTTGTCCATGTAGGCCTACAGTGTCCACGAGGTTTTTGGGTTAACTTCCACTTGCCAGATGATTTACACCTGAGCCAGCAGGTGAAACAGGTCCTCTCATAATAACAGCTGCAACAAAGCAATTATTAACTGCAATACTGTGAAAAGCAGTGAACTCCTGCACCCACCCTCCACTGGCATAATCAAAAGGGAAACTGGGGTAAATGTGCTTATACTGCTCTGGTACAGCATAGCCAAAAACAGAACGCAGACATGCATGTCCAGTGACTTTTGGTTTTAAATGCATTTAAAATTTTGACAATATTTCCATAAATTCAGCCACCCGTCTGCTAAACCTGGTCAGGGTCGCAGAATAATGTCATGCATCTTCAAACATGTTTTTCTTTATATGACAACTCAAAATAAAGTCTGCATTGTCACACCATTTTTCATGTTATGCAGATGCCATTTTTGGTTTATTCTAAAAAGCTTTAGGGTACTTTTTATTGTCAAAAATGCTTCTTGAATGTAGATGTAAACAGAACGGAACAATGCCTGATAATAGCAACGGTTTTGATATATTCTGAAAGAAATACTTTGTTCTACGTTATTATGTAGATAGCAATTTTTGAACACTGAATATCATAAATGACTCTAAACAGAAATCTGTTGTATTTGTTGCTTTAAGAAAGAGACATAGTTACATGTTAATGTATAAACCCTTGCTTGGAAACGCTCTCATCCATTGAAATGGTGAGTGCATGTACAGTATCTGCCCTTAATTCTTTAGAAGCTGCTGCATTTGTCTCTTAAGGCTGTTTTTGTACACAGGTGTTTCCAACAGGACCCTCCAATGTAGTCCAGCATTCATCAGCATGGTCGCTGTTTGAAAATCACCTGTCATATGTGTCTGAGCCATTGCCCAAGCTTCACTTTCAGCCTTGGGGACGGGCGGCTGAAACGTCAGTTTACGCACAGCCGCCAGCCACCGGAGCAGCGTTTCCCAATCCGGCTCCTGGCCAGACAGTCCAGAACATGGACAAAAACGTGGACTGTCTGGGGGTCTACAGGGACCGGATCAGAAACACTTCCCAGGAGGATCCTGCATTGAGATGTTTTGGAATTTCAGGGAACACCGTTAGCAAATAAATTAATCAAAATTTATTTGCTACATGGCAGTGGATTTTTTTTTTTGCTGCTGTGGTTTTCCTAAGATTCATTTGCTGGCTAAAACGTTGTATAATAATCCTTCATCATTTCATGAAGCATGAAAATGAACAAACAACAAGAAGATCACAATAAGTTTGTATTGTGCAGAAAAGGTCACTGATTTGTCACTTCGCAATTTGGAACCACGTGTATTTGTATTGCCGAGGGATCAAGAGCGAAATGAAGGGAAAGAGATTATTGACCAAAATAAGAATACGAGAGAACTATTCCAGCTGGCAGGACCACCCCCAATAAATGGAGTCAAAAGAAGTGGTTATTAATTTTTTTAAATGTTACGCATAAAATTGGTTCCCATCACACTGGGACACTGGCGTTCTTGTGTTTACTTGGGGAACGTGAGCTGCTTTCGGGCACTGCAATGAATTACAGCAAAAGGTCCGCAGGGTCTGGGTTGACGATAATGAGGCTTTTGTCCTGCCACAAAACAATGACGCACGTGAGAAGCCCCCCCCCCCCCACACATCTGTGTTCCCACTAGCTGTGCTCAGCTTCCTCCTGCCCTCATAGCCCTTTCCTGAGACTCAAATCAAGCTTGAGATTGCAATACATTTTTGGCTCTTCAAGTGGCCAAAATTGTGAAACACTATTAGTTTTTAGAGATTGCAGAACTTTATTCCAGTTACTCTACTTACTTATTTAATCATCCAGTATATCATATTTATAACATTCTTTGACTGCTTTTAAACATTCCCGCCAATATTTGTGTAGTAATTATTTATGCATAATGCCAAAAATGCTCGGTGTTTCCACAATCTCGGCCACTAGTGCACATGTGTAACACAGAGATGCCACAGTAGTCGTTCCCAGTTCCCCAATAATGTGTCATCATGTACAGTGATACTGGGTCTGCGGGGGGGTTGGAGAGGGGGGGTGGCTATAGTTAATGGAGACACCCCCCCTCCAGACCTTTACGCAAAAATCAATCTATCACGTTTAAACATTTCCAATAGGCCAAGGACCTTCCTTTCCAAGGACCTTCCTTTCCAAGGACCTTCCTTCCATGGGATCCGACTCCATTTTATGGTCCCTAGTAGACTGGTGGTCACGGCATCCCTAGACCTTAAGGACACCAAGAGCGATGAGAAGAGGTCAGTAGGAGGAGGGCTGATTTCTGAAGAGGGTGTAGTAACTCCGCAGTCTTTGGGGTCGTCACCGTGGCTCTGCGGTCTGCTTTTGTTTCTTTCACCTCATAACACCTCAGCAGTGGCGGTCTGTGTGACACTCAGCGCCGGAGCCAGAGCTGCCATTCCGGAGCAGAGTGAGGACATCATGTAGACGTCAAGTGGGAATCGGCATGCGTGCGCATGCCTGGCGCCCCGGGGCAGTGGGTAATTATGGGCCCATGGTGACCACACAAAGCCCTCATGCAGACCCCCCAGGTCTGCCCCACCCCCCACGTCGCCTTCTGCTGAAGGGCGAAGGCTGAGCAACGTGGCCTCTGAGCCAGATGAGAGCGCCCTCCGTGGGGGCAGCGGGCTCCCGCACCCCCAGACAAGGGTCTCGGGAGACGGGGGGCTGCCAGCCTCCATGCATCAGTCCAGGAGACATAATAACCCAACTAATCGCAATCTAATCACCTGCCCAACTCTGCGCCTCCCCCCCATAACACAGCCTAATCTAAAAGCTAAATGTTTTCAAAGCCGTCAGACCTGCATGCTGATGCATTAATTACATGCAGCCAATGACGGCCTTGCCGCTGATCAGCGGTATCTTATCACGCTGTTCATATCAGCATATCCATCCCCACCAGCGTCCCATTTCAGCATCCATTTGGTCATTGTTTAAAACTGTGGATTCTGTCTTGTTCCGTTTATCTAAAAACCATTTATGGGCACCAGACAACAGACTGAGAAGTAGGGGCCACTTACAGGTTGCAGCTATTGACAAACTCCTTAAAGAATAACGGAAGCTAGGCAACCGTTTATTTATGGAGGCTTTCCTCGCCTTTCGTTGCCCGTTCATACCTATGTGGCCTTTGTCCATCGATTCACATCAACCCGTGCTTGTTCAGGCGACGCCGGTGTGTGATGTATGAGCACCGTGGATCTTCAGTGCGCGTGATATCCATCATGAGCACTGTTGGGTTACATGTTGGTGAGTAACCCTCAGCCATGCCTCATCTTGTCTCCACCGCGTTCGCTGTGCAGTGGCCCAGCGAGGTGCCTCCTCCACTGCTCGGGTGTGGCGGGTGTGACCAAATCCCACAGGGTCGCTAAGTCAGTTATGCAGGGTTTTAATTAGTCGAGCCTCCCAGTGGAGCAGTGTGGGGTGCTGGAGGGGGGCGGGGGGCCTGTGTAAGTGTGTGGGGGGGGTGTCGGTGGTCCTTCACAGCCTCGCCCAGGCCCGCACGCGTGTCACTGTCCTGTCAAATTCACATCAGCACCTTGTACACGCTGCCTCTCATTGTGCTCCGTCTGCACACACTGCACACACTGCAGGATCTGAGAAAGTTTCGATCCTCTCTGTTTGCCCCAGAGTGCAGATCACACAATCCACACTGCTGCCATTGCTGATCACAAGAAAGCTGCTGAAGGGTATTTTTTTACCTAAATAAAATATACAAAAAAAAGGCTAAACACCAGACAATCCCAGAACAGACCATTTTTACACTTTACAAAAATGTCTCCAGGGTGATTACAAAGAAAAAAAGAATCAGAACAGGTGTGTGTTCAACGGCTCAACTGTTCATGATTATCATGATAATGAAATTATCAAACATCGAGCAGATTACACCTGTGCTGCAAGCGTCCTGTTTCGCTTGGCATTCCTCATCTCACGGCACAAAGCAGCAGGAGTGAGGACAGCCACTGAATCCTTGCATTTCACCTGAAGGCTGATCTTTAACAAACAGTTATCAGCACTGATATTTTTATTGGAATCCACTTGCATATTACAGCCTGGATTAATAACTTAATATAAACAGATTATATTAATAATATGCAAACTTTCACTTAGACTGAGAGCTAACCATAAACAAAGGAGGCATTATATAAATTATTAAATTTAACGTCCTCGCCGATATCGTGCTCAATTAAAGGAAAGTGATAACAGCCCAGGTAAGACTCAGAGATACTTGGAAATGGAGGAATCAAAGAAGCCATCCTTTGTAAAGAAGCCTCACATGCAACGTCCCTCCTTTGTCCCTCAATACTCAGTACTATTATTATTATTATTATCATCATCACTAATAATAATAATAATAATAATAATATGCACATAGCATTTTATGTGTTTCAGTAAAACAATCAGAGCTGATGTATATCTCGCGCCAAAATGGAGATACACAAAAACGAATCACAAAGACCCTGTAATGGACCTCAAAGAACTCATACAGAATACATGTAAAATCATAAACCGTGCATTAGTTTCCCTATTGAGAGATATTGTAAAAAAAATAATAATAAGAGGGAAAAAAAATTAAATAAGAGATCTTGCTTAACTTAGATATGTCAAAGGTATTAATAATTTGGATTGCGGCGGTTAAAAAAATACAATCAATGAATCATGTTTCTGCTTTGATGCTTTCATAAATCCACTGTAATAGAGAAAACGATTTAATCAGACCCAAGGTTTAGTCAATCATGATGACAGAAATACGTCTAGATTTTGAAATGACTAACTGACTAGAATAAAACGCCTATATGACGTACAGTAAGTACTATAAGTGAGGGAAAAAAAATCAATATTAAGCTTGCTAATAACAATAATTCCATTAACAAAAGAAAGGAAAAGCTGACGCTATGCAGTCATAAAAAGTTACAATACATTTCTATAATCGTGAATTCACTTTAAAAGGTGTTTTATATACTAACATTGTGCAATTAAACGGCGAAATTCATGGATGGACTTGGAAATTAAAAAATATGATCCATCAATGTTATTGATGAAACGGACAAAAGCTTCTTCGCATAATCTTAAACTAATTAAATCTGAGTGAATCACAATTTGCACAACTATTACAAATGACATTTTATAAGAATTACTTTTATAAGAACCCACTAGTCCAAATCTATAAGTGGAAACTCGTGTATGAATCAGACAAACAAAAAGACAAAAAAACCTTGTTGTAACATAACCTGTTCTGAATTAATAGCAAAACTTATATGTATATCAAACAATGGCCGATCATGTTGACAAACCCCTAAACACTGTTTAGCGGTCCTATAGCATGTAAACGACCTATTCTGCAGCGAACCGTCGGGGTCTGGAGGTTGGCAGGCTGCACTTCGGACAACTGCTCTTAGCCAGGCTGCACAGAAATCTCACCCTGCTTTCACATACGCATTGCTTTAATAAATCTCCCAAAGCCGCATTTCCACCGTCACAGCGCAATCAGTGTCCTGTCAATGTGCGCAGACAACTGCCACCGATCGTACTTATGATCAAGCCGCTGTAGCGCACGCTTTCACTCACGATGTCCATCCGTAGCCTCTTCTAACATTTACCTCATACTGGATGTACTGCTTCCTCCACTCCGGAGTGATATGAGCCGAGAGGTGCTCCGCGAATTTCATCCTTACTCTTCGCCTTGTTTAATCCGTGGCCCCGGTCGCTCTCTGGTTATTTCTGGCAAGCTGATTACTGGGGCGGCGGATGCCTCGGTGCTTTAACAGTAGTGATCGTTGCCTGACTCGTTATCGTCCCGGTTACCGTGCTCCGGAGACTCCCCGTCCCGCATATTATTTCATAGGTTATACGAACGTTTAAAATCCAGGTACAACAGGACGCTTCCCCCGATCACACCGCTATATGGCACTGTAACTGTACGGGCACAGCTGATCTGCCGATCCGTCCCTGCAAGTCGTCTGTCTCTTAGTGGTGGGGACACCGACCGCCATCGTATCCCGTAAACAGCCGCTGCGTCACGGCTCAGACACACTTTATCACCGCCTTCCCCGAGATCCCATCGGCGCTGCCAAGATCAGGCAACAAAATATCAAACACACTGCAATTTAATAAGCAGCAGTTCATTCAAAGCATATCATTTTACAGACGAATAAAAACTTGACTGTTTTTTGTTTACATTGTCCACAAGTGACTGTCTTTGATGATTGATTGTGATCATGAACAGGAAGTCTTGGTGTACACAGACTTGTTTTAGCCTACTCTAGACTTTTCATATAAAAAGAAATTGTATAATATTTTATGTACAAAATTAAATTCCGTACCTTGCTTAAGGTGAAAATATATATAAGCCACACCCTTTGTTTTATGAAACTCGGAACAACAACCAATTAATAACCAAAATAGATTTACGTCGTGAGGTGGTCAGAAATAAAGTCATTATTCGCCAAAAAAAACTCGTGTTTCTTTAGCCTGAATTGTTATAAGCGGAATTTTCCTTAATGTTATAAAAGTTTCCACACATAGGCCTACTTCAAATAGCTTAAATATGATACTGGCACCATCACTGCTGAGAATGACAATGCGCAAGATAATTTTTCCAGCCTAATCTGAATATACCTGAATCTGCCCACACTGCCAACACCCTTCGACTAAATACCAAGAGACCACTGTCAAACATTAACTGCTGCATCAGATACCTGTTTTTATTGTTTATCATTAATTTTGGAAACAGTACCCCACATTACACACATACATACACACTCATTTCCATGAGTAAAACGACCTTAACCCCTACCCAACCCTAATCTTAACCATAAGTAACCAAACAAAATACAAGCCTTTTGGCGTGTTTAGTCTTTTGATGGATTTTAATTAAAAACAATTTTAATTTAAAAAATGGTCCCCACAGCATCAAAATAACATGCTTTTATCACACTGTAGGGACCAACTGTCCCCACAATGTAATGTATATCTGACCAACACACACACACACACACACATATCGATAATTAAGAGTTAGATTAAATAACGCAGTCTTAGTTAAAGGATTTAAGGAAGCACTTCTTTACGCAGCGTGTAGTTAGAGTATGGAATAGTCTTCCTGATAACGTAGTGCAAGCTG
>JABFEA020000036.1:23023514-23053880 GCA_019775915.2 Cyphomyrus plagiostoma
GCCCCCACAGTCACCAGATCTCAACCCAATAGAGCATCTTTGGGATGTGGTGGAACAGGAGCTTCGTGCCCTGGATGCGCATCCCACAAATCTCCATCAACCTCCCCCATCCTTCTGGAACACTGTAATCTGTTACGGTTTCACATTTGCACTGGAGTCATGTCTGAAAGTTACTGATAAACTTACTAGGTTGCCGGGGGTTAGATTATCGGGTAGCCTGCTGTTCCCATTTCCACATGACACCAAAGCGGCAAAATAGGGTTATGTAAGCAGGTTGAGTGTGTGCGCGGGGTACAAGAGTGAGCAGAGAGATGTGTTGTTGCCCCCCCCACCTAACTAAATGCTTGCTCTGTGTTCCAACCTCATCTGTTTTTCTTTTCCTTGGAAAATACCCAACTAAACTCATTTTATTAGAACTTTGTAACCAACAGAATTCTATGATGTGTTGCACTCGGGCCGGGAATCAAGCTCCCTGTGTGAGTCACCAAGGCCTTGGCTTAGATGCTTGATTGGTTGGATAGATACAAGGTTTTGGTGTGGCTGGCCACCATGGAGAACTGTCACCGGCAGGAGCACCTACCTCATTCATCCTCCTGCTGACTTAATCCATAATCCATCTTCAGTAAGCACTTGTATAGTTATCTATTCCTAGTGCTCTGGAGTCTTTCTGGAACTAAAAGACCTGGAGAATGAGTGTGGACCAGACTCCCACCTGCCACAGTGCAAACATAAACTCATCGCAAACTTTAAACGTATCATCCGTAAGCGCTCCGAGGCACAAGTTTAGGTTGTGGCCACCAGAGGTGGCAAATTCAGGTTCTTTTCTAATCAGCCACTTGAGTTACTCCATGAATGTAATTCTTTATACTCGACTGGGTGGTTGAAATAAAATCTTGGTGTGGATTTGTACTTTCTGGACGTTAACTTTCCAGCGCTGGTGGTGGCCTAGTCCTCCAAAGGGTTTCTGTGATATAGTCTGTATCAAAATCAGGGCTGCAGATTTCATTCTGATTCGCACTCGTCTTCTGCTGTAGAAAGACGTGTAATATTCAGAAGATTATTTCACAAAGCTGAGATGATCTAACTAGTAGCCCGGTGACTATATGAACTTTTTAGAAATCCAGTAAATTTCACTTCATGAGTATTATTGTGTGGTACTTGGATTGTGTGGCATTCAGGGGCCTTTCCTGAGAGAATTTAGAAGTGACACTTTTGATTGCGTTACTCTTTGTCAGTCAGAACAGATTACGTGACATTACATGCCATGTCATCAGTACAGGCTTGTGAAATTCCTCATACTCCATAGCGAAATCTGAAGTTTAAGCTATTTATCAGAGTTACAAATAAAGATAAAGCATGTTGAGTTAATTCTTACCCTAAATTTACCCAAGGAGATTAATAGTGTGTCTAGACGTATATACCTTTCTAAAAATTAGAAAATAACAGAATATTGTCAAGGCAGTTATGAAGGGATACAGGCATTTCCATCTCATTTGTGTGTGAGGGTGCAGTGTGGCAGCGAAGTGACGCCCTGCCCGCCGTGTGTCGCCCCCTGCAGGCAGGCGTGGAAGCAACTCGGGGACATGAATGCAACTCAGGCCATGCAGGAGTATGTGCTGTGCGTGCAGGGGCTGGACCCGGACAGCAGCAAAAAGGTGAGAAGCTGCGTCGTGCAGTGCTGCTTAAAAACATATTCTGCTAGTTAAAGGATTTAAGAGGCCCTGCCAGAGCACAGCTTCCTAGTTCGGATCCATTATTTAGAACATTACCATACTCACCAGCAGGGGGCAGTGAGACACTAAGCAGCACTGAGGTCTTTGCGTCCACACTTTTAATTTTAGTCTGTTATTTCCGGAGGTTCTTTCCGCGTCTCCCAGAGGTTTTCCCAGGCGTCAGGCGCGGTTGGTTTTTTAGCCTTCCTGTTAATGTTCGGAGTCTAAATGACTGCAATTCCCTGCATACACACCGATTAGGGCATGTGAAATATAATAGGCGTTTCCCGTATAGTTATCTGCACATCCCTTACCGCTGTCCACCTACACAAATACGGGTTCGTGAGAAGAATCGACACGATTGTTATACATAAAATCGTTATGTATTTTTCACATAGTCTAGTTCTAATTTACAATACACGGCGGTCCTACATCAGCACCGGTTGATTATAACTATATGTATAAAAAATTTTCCACACTTCTCTTTATAGGTTGTTTTAAAAATGTTTGCATGTTGGTTTCGTTATCTTATTCGGTGTATTACACATTTCCTGTTTAGCGCAATTCTGATAGCAGCTGAAAGGCATGTCAATGCGCAGATGTACAGTGCATGTACATCTTGAACCTGTGGTCCGACCAGAGGGAACCGGAAAATCAGACGATCAGCAGGCGGTGTGTAAAGTAAACGTGGGGGACTCCTGCCTGTGGAGGCGATGGATTTGGGTTTGAGGCGCGTGATGCGCGTCAGGGAGCGCGTGCGTGCCTGGGCGCAGGGCGGCCGAGGAGTCTGTCATTCGCTAAATGAGACCCAATTACAATGGCATGTCTTTCCGGGGGGGGGGGGGGCACTCACAGCAGACAGGAACCGCCACCCTTGGGACGCTCGGCGATCGGAGTGCAATGAAAGAAGCAACACCGCAAAGGAGCAAACCTGACAAAAAACTATGCATAAATATGGTATTAAATGGTAAAGAACATTAAGAAAAAATACCTGCAGGGGCATACCATATTGGGGGAGTTAATGTCTGAATGCAGCGAGCAGTGATGTAAATGCATAGAACGATGCAGGTTCGAGGTAAAAGCACCAAACAAGTAAAATAAATCACTTTAAATTACAATATATCATCCATTAAATTAACTTTTAAAGTGGGCTTATTACACCATAACTTTATTATTATTATTATTATTATTATTGTTGTTATTATTATTATTATTGTTATTATTATTTAGTAGTTGTAGCAGCAGTAGTAGTGGTATTGAGGTCAAAATATAAAAGACACTTTTTAAGTAATAGTCTTCTGCTCAGATGTTAGTATTATCTTTCAATTTAAAATCCTTTAATATTGGTCTGATTGGCGCAGACAGATTGAGTTTACAGCAGTGTATTAGGGTGCCACCAATGGAATATGATTCAGCGTCCCCTGTTCTTTAGTGTTTCTTTTAAATTGACAGAAGGTACACGATGGAGATACAGTATTTTTTTTTATAGGTTATTGTTTGGGGGGGCTTTCATCCTTGCCATGAATAAGAGCGATGTTGGGATCCGCGGCATAAAAGCCTGTCAGATCGGGTGTCTCTGGTCCGTCCCGGGCCTCCAGCATATCCCACAATGCACCTGTCAGTCCCTATCAAGCAGCCAGTGGACGCCTCGGGTTCAAAAGAATAAAAAGAAATAAAATCATGCGCCAGCGTTAACAAAGCCCCTCAGTGTGTGGGGATAATGGGCTGCCTCCCGCGTCGCTGGCCGCTGTGCAGCGCCTCAATAACACAAAGTGCCCTATAGAAAAGAGAATTACACGTCAAAAAGTACTCGAATCGTCAGCTTCCGCCCGCATTGAAAACACGACGGTTTTCGCCGTCCTTTCGTGGCTAACGGGAAGCGGGAGAGGGGGTATTAATGCAAGAGTGTGTGTGCTTCTAAAACATGACAAAAAGGGAAATATTTGCGGTGACCGCAAAAAAAGTAGAGGCAATAGTGCAATCCTTCATTTACAGAATGGAGCCACCGAGTAGAGTATTATCCATATACATAACTCTCAAACTGGTGCACAAAGGAAATTGATTCTCTCTCAGAAAAGGGCCGTGTTATGAATAGTGAGCGGTCATTGCATTTTAAAGTCGCAGATGATTTCTGTGGCGGCGTGAAAGGGCGTCAGAAAGAGCTGGATTATATTGATATACACTTCATTATGTTGGCTCTTAGTGATTTTGGATGAAAAACAGCAAGAGAAAAATGTGGATATGGTTTAATACATATCACACTATATGTAATTGAGTGAATTGATGAATGCAAACTGATTTGCCGGGCACGTACTCTGTGTCCTGGTTGACACTGAATGTCCGCACACTTCAGACTGCACTGTTCGATTAAACCCCATGCTTCCTGTTGGCTGCTGTCCTTTCCTGCTCATACAGATAGTTTTATTACCTTGGTGCAACAGTTTCACATGCTGGAAGCATGTGGGGTCTTACTTACGTCCCTTGGCTGTCAGTTATGGAGCTGGGGGGTTTGTTTGGGAGAGAAGGCGCTTATCCGCCTGGACACCTCACTGGGGGTGTGAGGGACGACAGCCTCCTAATCGCACCTTTTCTCTGCCGCAGGCTCGCGACAGACGGGGGAAGGAGCCCAGGACGGGATTCGGGGGTCCAGCGGTCAGCTCGCTCTACCAGGAGGAGACGATCAGGTGACTGTGCAGCGATGTCACGGCGTGACGCAAGGCTGGCTTCCCTCCCATCATGATGTCACTGGGCAGCTGCCACCCCGAGCTGTGTGTGGCTCTCTGTTATTGTTATTTATTGCAGATTTTTGTCATTTATCTGTATTATCCGTCTTTAACGTGGGGATTCAAATGAATCCAAGCCAGTTTGAACAAGGGGGCCCCACTGCCTTCTGGGAATGTCGGCAAAGCAATTAGCGCACGCTTGCCGTTCCATTCTGGCACGCCGCCCTTCCTGGGCCCTGTCTGCCTGACTGGTTCACTGAATTTCAATTTTCCGCTTGATATGGAGAATCCTCCTCCATATTAAAAAAAGAAAATCATCTGTTGAGCACCTGGCTTTGGAAGTATAATTGCTCACTTATTGTTCTGCTAAGGATATGTATAGAATATATTTTTCTGTGTGTGTGTGTGTGTGCGTGTGAATAGATACGGTTCTCCCAGAACAAGGCGTGGAGGTCTAGCCTTGGCTGTGCAGCTTAAGAGGCTGCAATGTCTACTGTTCAGTTGAAGAGTGGTGGTCATTTTATTTAACCTGAGGTGCCTGGAAGAAATGTGGAGACGCGTGTCACGTGTGAGAGTGATTGTGGCCCAGATTGAGTGTTTGTCAAAACCAGTGCGGTCTTGTGTTCAGCTGGAGAAGAATGACCCCACCCACCAGCAAAAGACACGGCGGTGGATTGCATTTGGGTTGTAATTCAGGGACTATGACACAGAGGCCAGTGGATTAGGCCCCGTATAAATGGAAACTGAGCCGTGTTCTAGGCCCAAAGAACCTGCCCTAAGCACAGAATATCGGATGATGATGCTGTTACGCCACTCTTAAAATGAAATATCATCCTACAATTCACACACCTTCAGTACTAATGTCAGTCTCGCCTTTAAACTCCTCCGAATGATTCTGTCGTTCTCAGTGATTCTGCAGAGCATCGGGATTCTCGCATGCTGTTGATTCAGGTTAATGTACCTGCACCCAAAAACACCAGCGTGCCCCAGCGCTTGTGCAGTAGGTCAGGGTGACGGAGTGCCCACTGACCTTCCCAGACGCCGCGCGGCAGTGGCAGGTGCCATTCGTCAGCCTTCGCATTAATCGCGGCCCTGCCTGTCAGCTGACCGGCCCGGCAGAGGTGGGCGGAGCCATGCGTGTGACCGCGGCCTGAGTGATGAGCTCTGCGATCGATTAGTTGTTCCAGAAGACATATGATGCCGACGTGGCCGTCACATGTCACCTGGAGAGGGGGAGGGGGCACGCCTTGTTCAGAGAATCGTCAAACTGCGCGGGTTACGTGGACGACATCCATCTAATGGGCAGAACTGTTAAGAAAATCAGAAGAGATGTTGTCCTGATGTCTGTGGTACCTCCATGAAGCTTTCAGGCCTTAATGGTAACCCAGAGTGACATACTTGTAGTGACTGGTATCACTGCGAGACATATGAAAGCTGGCCCTCAGTAAATTAAAATACATTTTTCTGTGTGTGTATAGCACCATGCAGTAAAAGGGTTAGGGATCTCTGTGAATGCCCGGAAGGTCATGGATTCGAATCCCATAGCGGACAGAGTAATTATATAGCTGCTGGGCCTTTCAGTAAGGCCCTAAATCCCACATGCTCCAGGGATGCTGGCTGATCTTTTCCATGACACCAAACCTCGCTGTCACCCATACATATGCCTGACTGTCTCTCATGGAGAGCAGAATGGGAACTATGTGGAAAATACCCAATTCTGACTCTGGGATGAATGTAGTGTCCCAATTCTATTACATTCTATACCCAGTCATGGGTTCAAGTGTCGGCCGGTGTCCCATCAGCCTGAGCTGGGTGGGTTGGTTGGTTGGTTGGGCGGGGGGCATACACTTAGGCTTTGCTAAATAAGACCTCCCCCTTTTTCTCCCCGTCTGGTCCACCCCCCAGTGCCAAGAAGTGATTACAGTCAGGATATAATTAGAGCTTGTGTGGCATGGGGCTGGCCCCCTAGGGACAGCTGTGGGGGGGGAAGTGGAGGAGGAGACGGATCCTCTTGGGCTCTCCTGACATAGAAGGCACATTCCTACCCCGCTCACCTATACGGCCTGCGCTCTGCTGGAAGGGCGTGATGCAGGAGCTGCGGGGGTGCGTGGCGCTCCAGGGCGCCGGTATGGATGTAGAGCATCGCCAACCTCAGCGCCCAGACTCTGCATGTGTACAGTGTGCCAGCTCTCATTAACTGTGAATGTTTCTGTACGCTGCACTTAGTGTATTACTCACACACCGCATTGTTCATACCCAGTCCTGCTGCTTTATGTATAAAGGGTGCGTGCTGTTGGCCTCACCATGTGGGTCGCGATCTGCTTCAGCATTTCAAGGTGATGTCAGTTGTGGTCCTTTCTCCGGTAAAAATCTCCTTAGCACCGTTTAATAACTGTGTACGCACATATATGTAGTATCCCTGTGCACAGCACACCCTAGCATGACGAATGTGTGCGCACTACAGTGTACCTTTCTCTTACGTGAATGGGACGTTTACATTCCAGGTGTGTAACTAGGCTGTTGTGAACCCTCCTAGCCAGAAAGAACCGGTGTCACATGACCTATAGCATTTCTGTTTAACGTCCTCTGTCTTTTCCTTGAATTTCTCCCCCAAGGGAAGAAGACAAGAACATATTTGATTACTGCAGGGAGAACAACATCGAACACATCACTGGGGCACTGACATCGAAGGCGGTGGACGTCAACGCTAAGGATGAAGAGGTGGGTACAAAATTGTCCCGTCTGTCCAGAATACTACATTCTGTAGTGCTCTAGATAACAGCGGTGTACGCAAGTCATATCTGTGAACATTCATCAATTGATGAAATTAAGATAATTGTGTTCTTAATATCAGGGAAGAGCTGGTAAAGGAAGAGCTTTGTACAGAAGATCCATCTTTGGCAGCTGACTATGGTCGTTGAAGTCTTCACCTTTGACGCCTCATTTCCAAAAACATGTCTTGGGTTCCACAACATACAGTTCTCACTCTCTATTTAATCAAACCATTCACTTGTTGACTGGCTAGCTGGTGTAGCGAGAACAGGGACAAAGGCTGACATTGTGGTTTCAATTTTGTTATAGACCAGTGCAGTGCAGTGGTCTGGCCATCAGAGGGCGGAAGTGAACCTTTGACTGGATTTCTGTCAGCGTTGGGCCATTCCCCGCTAACAGTGTCTCTCTTCTGTGTGTTCAGGCCGTGTGTGACAGGGCAGCCTGCCACCTCCTCCTTGAGTAGGGCAAACCAATAACGCTTAGTGCGCGTGCAGCCCAACTGAGTGTGTAAGAGGTTGTCGGGTCATGTGACAGCAGAGACCCCCCAGATGTGTCCTTGAACCATATAAAACATCTAAAAATCACAGGTACATCAAGTGCCTGTATCAAGTAGCCCCCCCCCCACGACTGTTTATGTCACAATTTGAAGTTTAATGCATTTAAAAGGCTATTTAAATACTCAACACTTGATGAGACATGATTTACAATGAAGTAACACTTAAGGGGAAATAAAAACGAAATGTGTTTGTCAAAAAAAAAACACCCAGCATTGGTAAATGGAGCGTAATTCACTCTGGCTGAGCAGTGATTGTCGGCAGGTACTGATCCATAGTACAATCCGGGCTTTACTGCTCCAGTGTCTCTTCAGATGGGCTTTTTGGGTTGATATCCTTCTAGAAGGTGAATCTGTATTTATTAAGCACCTGTTTCTCCTTCCCCATCTGTCACCCAGGCCAGGTTTGTGTTTCGCCATTAAAGAAACTCTTTCAGCCATAAAATGTTTTCTGGGCTCCTGCAGGTGTGTTTGTTTTGAGAGAGCGCACTGGTCATGGGCGTGACTGTTATGCTGTGCCTTCTGTGTTCTGTCACTCAGACAAACAGACAGACTACAGCTGACTGTATGAAGCAAGAAAACAGTTTGTCGCCCTGGACATAATTTATGTTTTATATCAATGCAACAGTCAGTCAAGATATTTCCAAGGCGTTATGGTCGAATAGGATTTTTTTTTCTCTTGGCCCAAATTCCCGTTTACACCGGAACATATTGTGTAGATCAGAGGGGAAATATCCATTTTATTGCATTAAAATGTAATGATTTATTACACCAAAAAGTTCAAGGGGATATTGGTTGTGGTCCTTGTTCAGGTAAAAATCATTTTTAGCACCTTCGAATAACTCTGTTCGCACATCTATGTAGTGAATAATTTTTCATATATCTTTGCTATGGAACTAAACTATAAATGGATTTTAGCTATTAATCTTCTTAGATAATCTCTAGTGCTTCTACTATAGGGTGCGATGAAGGGGTCTCCCGTAATTGGGATTCACCAGTATCTGGATGTGCACAGTTTTCGTTCGATTGTTTAGCCTTGCTTTCTGGAGAAGCCACTGTTTTGCTTCAGAGTGAGGTTATGAAAGATTGATGGACTTGGAGGAAGAACATACAAGTTGCATTCACATGTCTCCTCGGCTCGACGAGGGGTGTGACTCAAACACGCAATCCTTACCTTCAGGTCAGCTCTGATGCCTACTTTACTGTTTTGTCTTCAGTTGCCTTGACGTTGGTTTGCTACCTTGTTACATCACAGTAAAAGTCACGGTCCTCCTAAGAGTGTCGTGGCCTGTTCATCCACACAGCATCTTCACCTGAGTCGCCATGGTACCGCTTAATAAATCTCCCGGCAGTGAGCTAATGACCTCAGTGGTCCTCCTTGGACACATGGACCTTGTTAGCAGGTTCTTTATATCATATGGAGATCACCTGTGTAAATCCTAAGTGAATGAATTACTGCGGGCAATGAACTTCAAAGCCTTTTGGGACCGAAAATTCAACATTGTGTATATCATTAAATGACACGTAAGGTTTTCAGTGTAGCTAGCTGGACTGTCTAGTGCAGTGGCGGTGAGTAGATGTTTTCATCAGTGGCCCATTTAAGGCTTCAAATCTGCATGATGTGAGCTTCTGTGTGACCTTTGACCCCTGGGGGGTGACTCTCACTCTGGAGGCCAATCGCGTTAGCCGCTACTGTACAGTTTGCCCTCAGTGAAATGGGAAAATCATCATAAGGATAATAATAGATCAAGGCGCTCCTGGCTGCCAGCACTTGTGGGGGGCGGGGGGGGGCTGAGGGGATGGAGCGGGGATATCAGCAAAGACCCACCTTCCACGTGGGACCGTTGGGTCAGATTAAAGATTGACCTCTAGTTGAAATCATGGCATATTTAAAACTCCAGGTGAAAGGCAGCGTGCAAAGTAATGATGGTTTAGCTTATGATCGGTTTGTATTTGGTCCTGTGCCCTTTGTTATGGGCAAGTCGGGTTCCCTGGTTGAGGGTGTGATTCCCACCGGCCTGCAGTGACTCCCCTGTGTAGCACCCTGACACCCTACGCCATGAAGCTTCTTCACGCTGCTCCTGTCTGTCTTTGTCCACTTCTCTCCCCTGCTAGAATCTTCCTGTCAATTAGTGCCAATTTGACCAATAGGCCCCCTCTCCCTGAAGCCTGGGGACGAGGGCGACGGTGTCCGGCGCATGGCAGCGCCGCCTTGAAGCTGCTAATCCCCTACGGCACCCAGGCCAGGGGGGGCAGGGTGGCTTTTAAGAGCCCCGCTTTCCTGGCAATTCGATTGCAAAAAGGCTGCGGGGAGGCTGCGCTCTTCGGGCTTCCTTCCAGGGGCCGTTTCCGCTCTTCATCTGAGGGAACATTAAAAGGCGGCGCCCTCCCTGCCAAGCAGCAACTTTATAACCGTATTCCTGTTTTATTCACCTTTACCTGCTTCATTTGCCGTTGCCAGTTTGAAGGCTCACACTCCACAGTGCAAGGCGTGGTGCAGGGGCAGGACCTGGCCAGGCGTCAGTCAGGGATGCTGGGCTGAAGCAGGACACTGCAGCAGTTCTTATCAAAACAGACCAGCTGGGGGCCCCCTACCAAAGGGGGGTTCCCTTTGAAATTCTTAATGATGCGCACACTGGCTGTTTAATACCCGTATTTGGTCGATTTCTGAAGCATCTCTACAGTCTGCCCTACAGCTGCTCCATAGACCCCAGGCTGAAAACCTCTGGTCTGAACTTCCATTGATCTTAACTGTTTCAGTACTAATGCAATATAAATCCCACCCATCCAGGTTTAATAACTGCTTATCCTATATTAGTAATGGAGACTAACAGCTGTCCTGACACAGGGTATGTAACAGAGAGGACCACAAAACAAAAATGGCATGTTTAATAGAGCTGTGTGTGTGATACAAGTCAGATATACATTACATTTTGGGGACATTTGGTTGTTTTGATGTTGTGACCATTTTTTTGATCCCCACAAGGGGAAATTCAGTTTTATAAAAATCTGTGACTGCAATCGAAAAAGTAAAAATTCCAAAAGACTTTGGTGACTTATGGTTTAGGTTAGTGCTGGGTAGGAGTTAATGTCGTCATTGTTGGGATTAGGGTTTTGCCCATAGAAATGAATGGTCGGTCCCCACAAAGATATGAGTACAGGTGTGTGTTCGTGTATGTTTTCTTTGAACATTATCCTCACATCTTAATACTCCAGCGTTGTGTTTCACATATAAAATCCTTGCAGGTCCAATGATGAGGAATATTTGATGAAAATGTGACGGACTACCTTCAGTAAAGAAGGGGCCTGCAATCCGTACCAGTCCATACCAATCCGTACCAGTCCGAACATGCAGCACAGCCAATTGATACGATTTAAGCTATAGAACTGAGCTTAAGCAGTTGGCTTTACTGAATTGGAACCGAGTGAAAAACGATGTCCCTGGTTGGTGGATTTTTAAGCTGCAGAGGGGAGGTTCTGCATGCGGAAGGACGGGGGGACGAGGGGGTCTGCGGCGAGTCTCTCGGACCCCTCGGAAAGCGCCCCCACTGTCACCACATTGTCATACATCTGTGATCCAGAGGCCCCTACGTTTTAAATTGATGCGCATAATTTATTGTTTCTTAAGCAGGAATCTATTGTGAAGTTAACTTTGTGGGGTTCTGCATAATGGGGGGGGGCAGGAACTTGATCTGCTGGAGGTGAGGAGCGAGCGGGATCCCATGCTTCACCGGGGCAGGGGGGCCTCTGTAGGCCCACTGACCCCCGCGGGCCGGGCCCTCCAGGTCAGACCGGTAAATTCAGCACAGTGTCGAACGTGGGCCAAGTGCGGCAGTATCAGAGCTCGCAGTGTGTCTAAGAAGAACGAGGATCATGGCACAAAGTCAAAAGTGCGCCGCAAATTTTATACGTTTTGGACAAATTCAGTGTTATTCCCAGAAATGCATAATTACCGGATCCTGTTGAAATACAGCATTTTATAAATGTAACATTTTACAAATCTGTGTACGTTTTTAGTATCGATGAAGTGCAGCCTCTCAGTCTGCCCGTTAACTGTGATGTAATGAAAGGGGTGTCCTCTGGCCGTCTTTCAGGGCCGGGCCCTGCTGCACTGGGCCTGCGACCGGGGACACAAGGAGCTGGTGGCTGTACTCCTGAAGAACAAGGCAGACATCAACAGCCAGGTGAGTCACACGCTCTCCACCGGGGTCAGAGGCCTCAGATGGGCTGGGGTGGCGCCGTGCGCATGATTGAATTATTTTACCTGCACTACTGATGTATTAACTAGTTCTTGAAACAATGAAAGGCTTTACTGGGATGTCATTTGTGACGTTCCATCCTAGGTTGAGCCTCAGCGCCGCAATGGGAATCTCTTTATGGTTCCTGTATGAGGCCAGTAATTGCTGTGTGTTTGCATCAAGAAACTGTCTTATGGGGAAAGTATTTTTTTTGTTGGTTATTGATGAGTCTCGTCACTCTCACTGAGATCCTGAAGCAGGTCAATCCTGCCTCTCAGGTTTACAGGAGGATTCGGCTGCATCTAAATCGGGCCAAAAGGCACTTGGTGTTGGTGGTGGGGGGGTCGGTGGGTAAATACTGCGGGTTACAGAGCCATAGCTGTGCTTTGCTGTTTCGGAGTAAGACGAATCAATTGGAAGTAATCAGGCAAATTGTGTGCATTATACAAGCGGAATAATCAGAACATTTACAAATCACTTTCATTTTTGTGGTCATAAACCTCCTTTTCCTCCCCCACGGATGAACGTTGGGGACTGCCTGGCCTGGAATTTTCTATGCATTATTATATTCTTTTTGAAATTTAACGCAATTAACTCCAGCTATTTGATATGGAAGGACAATGTGTATTCATTAATCCCCCTAAATGCCGATCTCGCCTGTCATTATGGTTATTGGTATGCGCTCGCCATGCCGGTAACCAATACACTACGAAGGTTTGTCATTAAGTTCTTGAAACGTTAAGTCCTGCTATTTTTTTTGCACGTTTCAATTAACCGCCTGACAGACTTTAAAAAGGGGGTAATCCTCAGGTGCCCCCCCCTCCATTTTGGAGATTGAAAATTTTACTGTAGTATGACTGGCATGCGAGTCTTGTTTGCATGACTTTATTTGTTCGAGTTAAACACTGGATCTTAAGAATAGTACTAGCAGGACCTCAGCAGTAAATTTTTACCAAATGGCCTGTATTCGTATATCATAAGAGGTTCTCTCCTCTACAAACTGCAAACTTGCCCGTATCTCATACTGAGTTACAGGTAAATCGAAATCACAATGGCGGAATCTGTAAGATGCAAGGATTCCTGGGTAGCTGTGAGGTTGGGTATGTCTCCCATAATTCTCTCTTGAGCTGCATGTGAAGAAGCAGGTGGGGTGGTGGCTCTACTTATTAGCCAGGTAGTAGGTCTGGGTCCATCTCATGGGGAGTGGCACCATCAGTTCTGTATTTACTGTATTTACTTTACTGTATTTACTTAATCAGTACAGAGTCCCGAAATCTGAATGAATATTTCTTCTTTAATGTGTTGCTCTGCCTTTTCAGACTATATCAAGTAATATTAGCAAAATAAGAGCAAAAAAAACCAACATTCTGATACTAGGGCATCAGAAATGCAGCCGGTCTCCTTGGTGAAGGGCATGAGGTGGGGCTGCATTGCATTGTGGGTACCATCAGATTCATAATCTACATTGACCCTACCAACTGTCGGTGAATAATGGTGATTTATTTTTAATTTGTTGATTAAACATTGACCTCCCCCATTTATATTAGAAAATTATTTGAATTAATCAACTGATTGTTTGTTTTACTGATTTGTCCAGCCCCATAAACTCTATTGCTGACTCTTTCATTTACTTACACATCGACTGTAATCCCGGATCAGGATCGGCTACAATAGGGTCCCATCGTCATGGATATGCAGATCAAACTCTTCACCAGCTGTCGAAGGGACGGAGACATAGGCTGGGGAACCTAGACACCCCTGGTCTCGTTCGGCCCGCTCATAACCCCCCCAGGGGGGTCACCTGCCCTCCCCATTACCGCTGACCGGTCTGGTGTTGCCCCCAAGAAAGATGTAAATAGGCGAGCTGAGGACGTCAGGTCAGTAATGATGATGAAACGATGATCCCTACAGACACTAAATCAAGACAAAAGTCATTTTACTGCAGTTGCTCTTGCAGGAAGGCCCGCTCGGGTGCATCAGGGTAATTTATGATTATTAAAATCTATGAAATGTATGCACTTTTCCAGCTAGCAGTTTCATGTAACTTAAAATGTTAGGTTTTGTTTGCCCAGCTGAGCATAATTGTGACTCTGGGCTGTGGGGGCCACAGCTGCAAGGCCCACCCAGTGTTTTCCTATTGGCCAGAAGTCTGGTTTGACAGCCCCCTTGTCAATTGCTCGCCGGTCAGTCGTCCATTCACGCTTGCAGCTCGCAGACGGGGCAGCGCTAGTCTGTGTCCAAGCTTCTCCGGCTTCAGATGTTCCACCCAACCATCTAGTTCTTGAGTTTGCAGATTTAGTGATGTTTTGCCTTCGAAAAGCCAGCAACAACTATTCCTCGTCTAGCGACCGAGTTCCATGCCCGCAATTAGGTCATTAAGCAAAATGGTNNNCCCCCCCCCCCCCCCCCCCCCCCCCCCCCCCCCCCCCCCCCCCCCCCCCCCCCCCCCCCCCCCCCCCCCCCGAGGCTTTCCTGAAATATCCCCCCAGCCCATCCCTTGCCGATGGCTCTTTATTTTTTATTAAAACAGCATGATCCATGAGGCTGAGTGGGTGACTGCGACGTCACTAATTCTAATTAATCCACTGCGGGGCCCGGGAGCGGCGGCCGAGAGCCTCACAGTCTATCAGATTGAAATTCATAACTTAATTGAGGTCAAAGCCTTGTGCTGGGGAACAACAGTCCTCTGGCTGGGACCAGGTAGATCAATAGTAATAAATATCGGGCCGGGCTACCAGTAGTTCATGGTGACAAATTGTGTGGGACAGAGGCTGGGTCCCCACCCCACAGGGTACTGGTGCAGTTTGGGGATGCCTGACAGGGAGAAGTGTCGCCTTGGAGGGCGTGTTTGGCCGTGGGGCAGAAGGTCGAGGTGGGAAGCGTGGAACGGCGTGTCCTGTTTTTGTTACGGGCCGGTCCGAAGTGTGTCTGTAGGTGCACTGACCGCGGACGATCAGAGTTATTTCGCTGTCGTGTTTCTCAGTTCGCTGTTACCGTATCGTACATCTGGGTGACCAGCGTCTGCATACTGTCTGCTCTAAGCCGGCAGCGTGTCCAGGATTCGCTTAAGAGCGTCTGCGTGACGCTGAAGTCTTTCGTTTGGGCCCGATGCAGACGATGCTTGGATATAGACCACTCCAAATAGGCTGGATTTACAGCTAATTGGAGAAAGGCTTCTGAAGACAGTCCAAGCTTACTTTTGCTTTTATGTATATATGTTTGTGTGTGTACCTACCATTTCCCGTACCATTATATTAGGGGGGTGTCCCGCCCCCCCTTGAAGGTCAAGTTAATTTAATTTAATTTTATTTTCTATAAAGTGCCAGATCACAACATAAGTCATTTATGTTTAATTTACCTTTCCTATAGAACAGGTCCATACATTGTCCTTTTACTAAACGAACTAAATATTTTATTTGCATGTTATTTTATGTTATAATATTTATCTTATTTACACAACAGTTTGTCATTTTTGTCTCCACACGATCGCGCGTTTACAATCCTCCTCTGCTCTCTGTATCGCGCATGGCGGAGTTCTGTCCCGATGCGTGCGCACACACAGGCGAGCTCACTCCCACCAGCGGACAGAGCTCGTGTTGGAAAGTATGTCGCGTTACCCACCTGAAAAGCAGAGAAAAATATCTGCGTTTTTCGACGTGAAACAAATACGTGAATTCTGTCGGTTTTCATCTGCCCCCCCCCCACCCCAAGCTGTAAACCTTGTGTGTGTGTGTATATATATAATATGTATAAAACATATATAATATATACTATTTTGTGGGGAATAAAATGTCCCCCCCAGTGTGATAAAAAACCTGTTTCGATGTTGAGGACCATTTTTTCGGTCCCCACAGGGAGAAATTGTATTTTATTAAAACCTGTGACTGCCATCAAAAATGTGAAAATGCCAAAAGTCCTGTATTTTGTTTGGTTACGGTCAGGGCTGGGTTGGGGTTAAAATTGTCATTGTTGGGATTGGGGTTTTCCCCGTAAAAATGAGTGAACGGTCCCCACAAAGATTTGGATGCTGTCTGTCTGTGTGTTTATGTAGAAAGAGGAGCAGCTGATTGAAATTCAGAGGTGGCAGTGTCACTACACTCTCTGCTTAGTACCCTTCCTAGCAAGGCCTCATAACAAATGGCCCAGTCATCTCAGTCATAACAAATATCTCGTGGTATTTGTCATGAGTCCTGGGGGGTGGAGGTCCTGTTGCCAGCTGCATGACGAGAGGTCCCAGGTGACCCCCCCACCCCCGGCTGCGTGTCAGAGCGGCCTGGAACTCCACCATCTACCTCGACGCTGGTGGGGATGTTGGCGTAACCCAGCCTTGTTCCCTTGTCGGTAAAGTCTCCCCCCTGCCGAATCGCCATTCATGTGTTTGGGTTTTTCTTTTTTTGTTCAAAGTGTACCACAGAAAATAGACTCTGTGCTGTTTTCTGATTAGGTTAATGGGGGCAGGTAACTGAGGTAAAACTCAGGCCTGTTTATTAGGGGTGGATCTGTCACTGCTGAGCTGCGTCTGTGGCCCCCCCTCCTCATCCTCTCTAAATGCTCGTGGGTCTGAACACCTGCACCGGATTTCAATGAAACTCATTTTTTGGCCAGTGTAACGTGCTCCATGCCCAGGTCTGCCTCGGTTAGGACCCCGACGCCCATCTGTCTGCCCGCACCTGCTTGCTGAGTGTGGAGGCTCTCCTGTTATCCCGCTAATCCCCCCGGCTGGCAGTGTCCTCTCTCACCCTTTTATTTGCTTCGCTTTACTGTCTGTCCTCCCTACACCTCCGGCTCCACAGCCCACCCTGCTTCTTTATGGATTCCCGTCCACTTCAGCCTCGTCTGGCCCATTGATTTTCATATTACACCTCTTGATGTGTTTATTTATTTTATATATTTCTTTTTAAATATCACTGATGAGCTGCTCGGTTTGGAGCCGCTGTTATTTTATTTTCCCACGTTAAATTACTTAATGGATCCTGAGGGGTCCCCAGAGATGGATAGAGCAATGGAAGGAGAGAGGGAGGGAGGGAGGGAGAGATTGAGTGAGTGTAGTGAGGACCTGGAAATGCCTGACTTCTTTCTTTTTTTTTTTTCTTTTCCGAGGGCCCCCCCCGTGAAAAAGCCTGACTCAAAACCAAGCCGACGATTGCGGTGTAACTAAGCCGTGTGACAGTGCCACGTGTCGATGTAGAGTGACAGTGCCGTGTGATGTGTATTACAGTGAAGCACGATGATGCAGTGTGACAGTGCTGCGTGACAGTGTGGTGTGACAGTATCTCGTGACGGCATGGCATTACTGAGCAGCATGATGATGCAGTGTGACAGTGACACATGACAGTGTGTTGTGACAGTGCTGCTTGATGATGCAGTGTGACAGTACCGTATGACGGGGTGGCGTGACAGTGTGGCGTGACGGAGCGGGGTGCTCATACCGTTTGGCAGTGCAGGGTGACAGTGCCATGTGATGGTGCAGTGTGACGGCATGATGTGATGGGGCTGTATGACAGTGTAGTGTGACAGTGGCTTGTAACAGTCCGGTGGGGGGGGGCTGTTAGCACCTGTCGGAGTGCTTGTAAGTTGGAACTTCCCCATAAAATAAGGAAGTGGCCTTATGGCTATTTGTGGGGGGACAGGTAGGGCACACAGTAGACAGCTGGGGGGGTGCCAGTCAGACATTCCCAAGGTGTCCTTGAAGTTCACTGGCGGCTGTCTCACATTCAATTAGGGCCGTGCCTCTTCTCTGATCAGTTTAACACCACGTGCCCCCTCCCACATCTGTCCATGTGGACTGGCCCTACAGGGAATCGCATTATGGAACCGGCCGCTACCATGGTTAGCCGGGGGAGAGCGGGGATTGGATGATGGCTCTGGTGTGGGGGACCGTGGCGGCCCTCTTTTGTGGGGTGCCTTTGTTGTGACGGCCAGTATCAGCCACTTTCTCATCATGCTCAGGTCCTGGCAGGTGCGTAGAGCGGCCAGCCTCCAAAACACCTCCATGCTAATTAATCTCCCGCTGTCTTCTCGGTGGCATCTGCTCATCATAAGCGTATCTGCATATGAATCGGCCAGTAGCTTGTCGATCTCCCTCCTGTAGCCCCCCATTGTCATTATAATAGAGTCGGCTGCATCTGTATGCATTGATCATCAGTCATAAACGATTGTCGGCTTTCTGCCGGGGGACAAGCAAGGGGGTGAGAGTGAGGAGTGAAGCGGATGTTGTCGGACAGACGTGTCCCCCCCCCCCCCCCCGGTGGTTGTCAGGATTCCAGCCGCTGAGGGTTCAGCATAGCTGTGAGGGCCCAGATAAAAATGCCTCCCAGTACGTACAGACAGTAGCGTCTGTGTCATCATGTCACACTTTGAATTTCCAACTTGAAGAATTTCCACACGGCCGACATCTTGATAGCTTGCAGCTTGAAGCCTTGTATCTACGGCTTACGGCGGCGCGTGACGGAACCTTGCAATCTGTGTGACTGATGCAAATGAGGCGGCCATGGGATATTAAAAAGATCTGAGCTTTAGATCAGGCTCCGGCAGCCTACACTGATCAATTAGAAATGCCTGGACTGGTCTCACTTCTGGTCTTTGATAGCGGCTCGAAAAATCATTAATTTGGTCCATAGGGAGGCCGGCTTGGTACAAGGGGGTCCGGACACCACATGCCAACTACAGGTCCTTCAGTATTCACAGCGGCTGATATGTGGAGACGTCCCACAACTTGCATGAACCTCTGTCTGTTGCTTGCCGCCTTTGTTGAGTTTTGCGACCTGTCACTTTTCCATGGTGCATTTTAGCTACATACATCTTATGTGTCCTCTAATGTGTCCGGAAAGGACCCAAGTCTCATTATTTGCATTCACCATTAAATGAAGTTTCTCCTTTCCATTGTGCTTCTCTTACCAGCGCATGTGGGTCTGTAACGCCTTACCCATCCAACATCCGTGTTCCTGGCATTTTTTTCCCCGGGTCCAGAAAAGTTCTGATGTTTCTAAAGTCGTTTCCATAATGGGATGAGTGGAAAAAGAGGTTCCACGGCCCAGACGCGTCCTACTTGCCTCCACAACCAAATGGGACTCAATCCAATTTTCTCACTGATTCCATCAGGTTCCTTTCTGGAGAATTAGAGAGGGGGTCGAGTTGGTGACCCCTCGGCCTGTAGCCCTGGAAGCTGGCCCCCCAGGGGCTCCTCAGGTCCAGGCTCCAGCCGGGTTTGTTTACAAATGTGCTCCAGGGGGCACTGTTGTGGCCTTGGTCTGGTGGCTGTCATCTGTCTGTCCGATCCATAACTTTGTACGCACCCACCCCCCGCCTCCACCCAGGACCCGCAGATTAGCGAAAGCAGATTAGGCGCCTAAACCCCTCACAGTTTAATTACGCTTGCATGTGTTGCCGTGCATCGCAAACTGACCGCTTCTCTACTTTCGGAAAACATCTGGCGCTCTTCCGTGGGGGCGGAGTACCCCTTGTCCAATGCGCTGCGACACTCCTGATGCACCCTGCAGCGGAGTGTAGCGTGTATCTGCACAGGGCACGGTTACCAAACTTTTGCTATTTATTACGACTCATTGACATTGTTTGCGAATGGAAATGTAGCTTAGAGCTACATTGCTAACCGCGTGAAGAAAATACAAGAAGGAAAAGATACATTTCAATTGGCTCCTTATAGTTTACTATTATTTACTTAGCAGTTTTTTGTAATTATTTTTCATGTTTTTTTCAATTACAAGTTCAATTGCAGTCAACACGTTTTCTGTGCATTGTGATTTTTTTTTTTTGCTGCTATTCTGAATGGCTGCAGTCTGAAAACACCTGACTGGTTATACAGCTGACCTCTGGGGCCGGTTTCTGCAGAGATGAAATCTCCATCAGCGGTCTGTCCGCCGCTGGGAATTAAACACTCTAATCCAATCAGTCAGCTTCCCGAGAAGCCGTCCTCCGGGAAAATGGCGGGATCTCTCCCCGGGCCCCTTAAAAGCGTGCCTGAGTGCCTTCGGGGATGTGAGCAGGGAACAATGGGCTCCAGGGACGAGTGTGTCTGGCAGTAGGTGGGGTGCCGTCTGTGGGGCTGGGAGGGGGCACCGTGGTCACCCACCATGCCATGTGGCCCAGGTTAGTACATCAGAAAAACAACAAATAGATTTTGAGACAACCGCAGGTAAAACCTCCCATCTAAGCTTCATGTGTCTGGGTTTGAGGGACATCAAGGAGCCCCCTCCCCAGAATGAGGTTGCCCATATCTCCGATCACGTCTCTGTGATCTTCGTAAAATCTCACACCGCAGCCAGCAGCAACAATATCGGCATTTGTCATCATTGTGGGTTTGAGAGGCTGTGCTCAAGTGGTTATTAGAAGACAACATCCAGAAGAAATGTAGGTATCACACCACGAGGGCGACCCCCCCAAAGCTTAGCATGTATGCCTTGGGTGACCCTTGTCCCAAACACAGCCCTCCCTCCCCCATCACAGCCTTTTCCATCGGTCAACATCAATCTGAATGGGACTATGGGGGCGCCGGAAGCGCACTGCCCCCTTAGTCTGTCTCCGCTAATTTGTTTTGCACAGTGCGGCCTCCTGGAGATCCTCTTAGACTCCCTCCCAACAGAGACCATGTCACCTTTTTGAGACCTGGGAGGCCTGTTTGGGCCTGATTATCCCATTGGTCACGCCGCCATAACTCGGCCCGGGAGTGCCTTCCCCGTAACGTCTGCGATTTCACGCTCGCCCCAGACTCAGGGTCTACCCTCGCCTTTCAGTAGGTTCAGTTGCTCTTTCTGGTGGGAAGTAAATCAATATTTAATCTTTTCACATAAGTCCCGAATCACGGTGGCTTTGTTTGTTAAGGTGTATATTTACACGTTTTATGTTTCTGTGTTTCAGGACCATGAGGGCCAGACAGCGTTACACTATGGTAAGTGTTTGGCAAAGCTTTTAGGGACAGTTCTTGTGAGATTGTGTGGTGTGAAAATATATAACAGTACCACTTTCTGATTACAGAATCCTATATAATAGATTTTTTATCATTTATAATTTTATAAAAAGAATATAACAAATTATCTGATTAGCAATGACATATATAAGATGACGGTATTTTGCTAGCCAGGTTGGTTTCCAGGCCAACTCGGGTTGGTTTCCTGGCTAATTCGGTCTGTTTCCAGGTGGATCGGGTCAGTTTCCTGGCCGGTTGTGTCAGTTTCCAGGTGGATCGGGTCAGTTTCCTGGCCGTTTGTGTCAGTTTCCAGGTGGATCGGGTCAGTTTCCTGGCCATTTGTGTCAGTTTCCAGGTGGATCGGGTCAGTTTCCTGGCCGTTTGTGTCGGTTTCCAGGTGGAAAGTGGTTAGTTTCCTGGCCGTTTGTGTTGAATTCCAGGCAGATTAGGTCTGTTTCCAGGCTGTTTATGTCAGTTTCCACACCGATTGTGTCAATTCCCAAGCCGATCAGGTCAGTTTCGTGGCCAATTGTGTTGGTTTCTGGCCTTGAGTCTGGGCTTTGGTGCCGGCCTGCAGCTCTGGCCTTGCCCGCATAATAACATTGAGCATCGATTCATTATCAGCCGGTCTTGTGTCCCGTCTGTGTCTGTCTGCATCTCCTGGGGGCCACAGCCATGCGCCACCCCTCCCCCACCCCTGCAAAAGCCACCTTGGCTCCCAGAGGAAATCAGCCGCCTTCCACGGGGGCCGTGGGACAGAACGAGGGCAGGTCCACCCGTGTCCCCCGAGCGAAGATGCCATCTGTCGCTGGGATGGCACGCTGGCAGGGGCCGGGCCCACGGGGCGGTGCCGCTGCAAGGAAACGACTCATAAACATAAGCGATGAAGTCCGGGCAGCGGCGGCGAAGAATGAGAATTCATCCCCCTTCCTGTGCCGGGGCCACCACCGATGGCGAGTGATTAATTGAAGGTTTACTATGCACCGTAAATTGTTCTCCTCCTCAAGGGCTCCCAGGGGGCCGGGGAGGAGCAGGGCGTTTTTACAGGCCGCGGGCTGGCACATCGAGCTCAGAAAATAAAACACGATTTAAAAAAAATCAAGAAACTGACACAAGTACACCCGCCCTCCCCACCATACACACACACACACACACACACACACACACACACCCACACACACCCTTCGATGAATTCAGGGCTACCTGGAATCCCCTGGTGGGAGGCAGATTAAAAGACGTCCCTGCCGCTCAGGAATTCCTGCCAGCATCAGCCTGTCAGTGAGGGCTGGGTGTGTTTTTTCTGTTAATGAAGAGGATTGACACTCTGGTGAAAAAGCGCTTCGGAGTGCAGGAATCTGGACACATTAGCGCAGTGGCTCGCTAACTTGGTTAAGAAAGATGGGCAGCTAAATGGACCCTGATAGCGGCTCGGAGCGGGCCCTGTGGGGCGGACCCTGATAGCGGCTCGGAGCGGGCCCCTTGGGGCGGACCCTGATAGCGGCTCGGAGCGGGCCCCTTGGGCCGGACCCTGATAGCGGCTCGGAGCGGGCCCCTTGGGCCGGACCCTGATATCTGCTTCACAAGGCCCAACATGGACCAGACCATGATTATAAACCTCCAGCAGGGGGTGTGATTATTTATATCTCTTTACTTGGTTTTATACCGATTTTTACATGACTTTAGCTGAAACTCTCATCCCGTGGATAAAAATGCGAATGAACTCTAGTGCTATAAAAATGCTTCATTTGGATGCATGTGGCCAACAAAAATGCTCGTTCTGAGCAGAGAGGAAACTTGTAACCTAGATATGCATTTACACGACCTCGTTAGCTGTCTGATTTTGGACAATCTCTTCATAGCCCACCTGCTGCCAATGTGTCACATGTCAATGGCCCTTCAGCAGCTCAGATCACACACCCCAGGGCCCCCCCGCCTTCTCACGACTGGCCCTCTCACCTTTCTGAGTGTGGAATTGCGTCCCTAATAGGTTTTTTTGGTCCCCTTAGCGTCTGCCTGCGAGTTTGCTGACATCGTAGAGCTCCTTCTCCAAGCCGGCGCTGACCCCTCCATCAAAGACCAGGAGGGCTCCCTTCCAGAAGAGGTCACAGACTCCAAGGACATCTCCACTCTGCTTCGCCAGTACGCTGCCACCAAAGGCTAGACCAAGGCATCCATCAGTCCCCTACGAGACAACCCTCCCCGTGAGAAAAACAAGCCTCCCCCCTTTCAGAAAGATCAATAATCCCATGAAATACATTTACCATTGTTATTAAAAACAAAAACCTCACAAATATGGGCCTCCTTTGGTCCTTCAGTATTTTACATGAGAATGTATGTAGCCAGGGACTGGCTCTGTTTCGTGTTTGACAGAGGTTTTGGTCTCTCCATCTTGACTTTTCATATGATTCGGCTCTTAGCTTAGCAGCCACTGGCTTTAGTCTTTCCAAGGTGTCATTTATAATTTACTGTGACGTTTTGTTGTCGGTGGATCACTGAGTTTGAGGGTGGTGTTCTTCATCTCGTCTTTCCAGCATCCAGCAAGATTTACGCACATTTTATTTGATCGATCAAAACTTGATGACATCCAAGATGCAGTTTTCATATTTCTGCATACATATGGTTTGACTTTACTTGGTTATTTGAAAAGTATTATAATTTGTATTTCTTTTTCCAGATATACATTTGAATGCTAGGGCCCAACATTATGTGAGACAACCACAAACTTGAGGTTTGGATTAACAGCACTGGTACAAGTAAACCACTCTGCGTTTGATTCCTGGCTTCCTTGGGTTGTAAAATATGAATGTATAAATCTGCAGAAGGCTGATGCTTTAGTCGGTGACCTTCTGACTCGTGCCCTCGACTGTCCCCATCACATTCAGATGGGTTCTCTGATCTTGGTGGATCTTTGGAAATAAACGTGAAACCTGCAGACAGTTTCGCGGATGTGTGTTTCTTGCTATCTAGTATAAGAGAGAATCTGTGGGAATGACAGACCAGGACTATGTTCATAACCTTGCCTCATCTGAGACTACATCTCCAAGTGAAGTGCAAGGCTACAAAAATAACCATTAAAATTTTTTAATGTGGTTTGTTTTCATACATTTATCTTGCAACAGCTTATCCTGGCCAGGGTTGTGCAGTGGTTTATTTTCAGTCAATTAATATATTAAATTTGTAAAATATTTATGATACTCTGCCTCGCTGACCGGGATAAGCAGTTGCAAGATGGATAGATGGAATATATATATATTACATTAAATTAAAATAATTTGGCCTGAACTAAATTGTTTGAACAGTGATGTACAGTAGGCAAGAATCCAAACATGGTACTTAACTTTGATTGACTTTGGTCAGCATGACTCCAATTAATCAGTTAATTACCAAAAATTAAGTGTCATTTTAATAAAATGGCTTGGGCCCCACGTCAATGTACAGTGAGGTTCACAGTGGCTGTTCTGCTGGGTTTAAGAAGCTCAGCCATGAGTGACATCGCTTGATCTTTTTCCTGTTTTTGTAGATATTTTCTGCTCGGGTTGATGATCTTCCGATACTGATTATCTGGCAGATCTGCGGCCACACCTTGCTGTGAGGGCTGGGCAGTTGATCAAATTTTAATTTCAGTTACGATTTTGACTTTCAATGATTATCAAAACAAAATAAGATAAAACTAGTATCGTTAAAGATAAAACGGGCATTATGAGTATTGTTAAAATAGGACACTTTGAAAATTTGCTTTCTGGAAAAATCATGTCAATGTCTTGAATGCCAGCTTGATACAATTCTAAATACATGAATGCCCCTTGAACACTTGAGGGTCCCATTTGTCAGGTGTCCCATTTTCATAATACTCACGTATTGTGCCATATTTCGCTTTGCAGTGATGCTGCTGTTTTGTTTTGTTATAAATTAAACTGTAGTAAAATTACATTTAGATTTCAAGGAAATAAAATGTTAAATACATTTTAAGTTCAATAAATTTATGATATTTCCTAAGTCAATGATTAATCATGTTAAAAAATCCTAATTATTTATACCATAATCAAGCAGCCCATCCCAGAAAACACAGGACTCAGGACTATATAAGGACACCCAAGATAGGTTGACAGTCCACACAGGCTTCATACTGAAACATACGCAATATGCAGGGAGACCAGAGTGAATGGGAAAACGGGAAAGGTAATGGCTGTCAGCAGTGGGGAAAGCTGTCATGGTGACAATCCAGCACAACTGAGGGGCCATTTTTCGGGACGCTACAATACACTCAGAGAAAGTGCGTCCCGCCTAACCCAACGATCCCACATTCCCGCCCTGAAGCTGTTGTCCTACGATCACTCCATGTACCAGATATCATGTCACTTACAGTATATTCAGGCGCTCCACAGCACACGGGGCTGCCTACAAATCAGCTTTAGATCTATAAAAGCACCCCCCCCCCCAACTCACACACACGCACAAATCCAGCAACCCTCACTAAATGAAAATTCAAAATCCAAATCTCTGCTCCTAACTACATCTTATTAAAGAACCTAATGCATATCTGACCAAACAATGGGGACATACTGTAATCCTCCTCCGGCAAAATCCCGCTTAATATGAAGCATTAAATAACGCGCACAAAACAGACCTGTCAGCTGCTCTCTGTCTCCCGCGAAAACTCCTATGTGTGGTGTTATATTTAACAAAATGGTTTGGTGGCCAATAGTCATTCATCTTCATACATTCCCTTCCTGAGCAGGAAAGGTTAGGTCTGTATGTTTCACAAAGGCGCTCACCTCCCTTTTTCAGATGCCTGCCTTCCCCGGCGGGAGGGGCTCAGCCCCGGTGACGGCGCGCTCACGGTGCGCGTCTCCGCAGCTGTGACACTAAGCCCATTATATTTCCATTATGGCTCTCAATTTTCCCTGAGCTCTTCACTCCTGACACTGCCTCCTCTCAAATCATGTCCCATATTGCTTAACCTTCTTTACTTAACGTTTATGCATTTTTACAAGTTCCCCCACTCTCTGTTTCCCTAACACCATTAGAGACAGATGGCAGACGTTTGTAAACGGGATGAGTATGGCCGCTCTCTCCCCTCTCTCGGGGTTGACTATTGTATCGGGCACAGCTTAATGCGAGGCTTTATTCCTAGACGGAGTACTCAAAGACAAGCGAAATCCCCTAGTTGAAGCAAGTGAAAACCTCTCATATGGGCATTAGGCACTGTGCTCGGGTTGGAAATGCACTACTCTTCTCTACACGGTGAAGCCATATTTCAGCCAGCTGTTACTTAAGGTCTGAAGTGTTTGCAGAGTCCGCAACTCATTAACTACACGCAGCATACATTCACACGGCCTCCCTTCTGCGCGGGAAGTCATCCAAAGATTTTATTCTCAAATCATCTGCTCCTATAACGTTAAATAAAGTTATTTTTTCTTGACAAAATACGAGCCTCGATCTGCATGAACTTCAATTCGTCATGTCATACCGCATGGCCGAAAAAAAACATCATTTGAGGGAAAAAAGATTTCTACTTCACGGTGGCATCTTATATTTAATACTTTATCGGTTTATAAATTCATTGTCTACTGTTGCATTCGGGAAGTTTGTAATAAAAGCCGCAGATCGATGAAAATGGCCATTTGTGTTTGTGTTTGTCATCTTTGCAAAAGCAACAGTGCGGGAATTCCCCAGATTTATTTGTATACTAGTGCTGTAAGTGGCGTGTAAATTATCCCAACTGTCTTTGTCGCAATTTATCTTTGTTATGCAGTACTATTAATGGTTACCCGCTAATGGCCAAAGCTTGTCTGATCAATGGCAGAAAGAAATCACCCAGTTTTCTGACATTATTTTATAAGCGGGTAGATCACATTTGGCCACGCCGGAAGCCGCAATTCAGTTTTAGATATTTGTACAGCAGAGGTACATTTCTGCTAGGTTTGTATATACGATCTTAAAATCAATCATGCATAAAGAAGCAATTCAGTGAGTGCTAACAATCGCGAATGCATGGCGGTGGCATATTCCCCGCGTTTTGTCTACGGTTATGATTTATTTCCTTGTTAGAACTGGGTTCGCCGGTAACGTCTGCCCATCCATTTAACTCGTTACACATCAGACAGGCGCGGAGCCTTTTATTTACTGTGCATGATTTTGTGCGGACATGTTTCCGCCGTTTTAAGCAAAGATTCCTCTTTCGTGTCTACACAGCACATTTATTCACATTTCAGCGGTTTTCAATTACTTAGCCCTGAGTGGATTAAGAAAACATCTATGCAACACTACAGTAATGCGCGACTCTGAGTGGACACCCTGCCGCCTTGTCATTTTTAAATGTAGAATAATGCTTCATTTGTTTCCAGATCTATTTTTAAAACCTCTTTCGCAATCGTCACAACAGAGGTTGGATTTTCGAGATGGATGTCTTAAAGTCGAAAAAACAAAGAAACTCTACACAGCCGAGCCTGCTTAACCCAAAGACGATTCAACTTTATTTCTTTATATAGATTTTGCTATACACAGTTCATGCCGTCACACAGAAGGCATATGCGAATAGATTCAGTGCTTTCTTTTTAAATCTTTTTTCAAAGACACATGGCAATAAATAGTGCTTATGAAATGAGACTCTTGACACCTTTGAAACTGTACAAAATTTACAACAAAACCCCAGGGGTTAGAGGCAATAACAGTTTGAACAGAAAGTGTTTTAATACGTATATTGTTTTGTTTGATTATATATCCGTTTGCATGTCACAGCTGGGTTGCTGTGTTTCTGCTTGTCTTTCCAGATAGGGTCCATTAGTTTGCAGCTGACATTAAAACAAACGCAAATAAATATTGAACTCACAGGCCTTCCTCGGTTTCCATTCAGCTTCGCTTGCGTGGTTTCCGTTTTTAATTGTTACACTGTGTACGTCTCATAGTGCTTCATGTTCTTTTATAGGTACCTCTATGTACACATAAGTCATGAAGTTATGAAATGTCATGTGGATAATGACAAAAATAGTAAAAACACAAGGGTTCATAAAAAAAAATTGCTTATTATACTCAGAAGCAGCTTGCAGTCCCCAGAAACCGACTGTAGAAATCATTACAAAATGTTAGAGTAACATCACATTCACGACATTAACTGTCTTATTATCTTGTTTGCGTTAATTCATTATGATATTATTGACACAAAAGCTTCCGGAAGAGCAGTCCAGATACAGCCAAGTGTAACAGCTTTTGAGAAGGACAACTTTTTTCCTTAAATTTTAATTCAGTCGACTCCTAGATCAACCAAAAACATAGCAGAAGTTTCAGGACCTGAAATTTGAAAAGCATACATACAGAGTTCACGCTGCAAGCACATCCTGTAAGCTGAAAAGCCCTTTTTAGAGACTGAGTGTTACTTTCTTGTTACCAGGGCAGCCATGGTAGCATCTGAACCCCCTTGCTAGGCTGGATCACATGTTAGCATGACGAATGCTCGCAGTATCAGGAATCAACACCAAACTTCCCTCTTATGTTCAGGTATAATCAGGTGAGCCAGGCCAGCACTCCTGTGATGTGTTTGGCTTTATTGGAAATCAGGCCTCTTGGCGCTGATACTCAATCATCTCACTCCTCTAAATCCTCTGAGGGGAGACTGGGAATGCTGGAGAATCCCCAGTGCAACAAAACCGCTTAAGTTGCATGATAGAGCCTGCATGCTTAAACACCATGGTCCTTGGCAGGTCTACCACAAGTGACTTCCTCACTCAGAACACGCTTTGACCTCACAACCATCTCCAGATGTGTTTGGGGTTTCAAGCAATAAGTGAACGTAAGCCTGAAAAGAACAGAAAGCACTGTTACATGGCCGGGGGGGTTGGCCTGAGGTACCTTTGTGGATGTCAGGGATCACGCTGAGATCTCTTTCTCTCTCCAGTGATTTAACACTCTGCCATTATGCAGCGTGACTCTGTATGCTGCATTGTGCACTCGCCTCTCACTCTTACTCACTGTGCAAAAAGAGTGTAAAGTGCATTGCCGCCGTAGAGACTTTGACGCCGATACTGATCTTCCCAGAAGCATGCAGAGAGCCTTGTTGTGATTGTGCTCTAGTAGAGCTGAAACATGTTTGAGAAATACCCTATGTTCTGTCCTCACGAACCCATGCTGGAATTTATACATGTATAAATGGTCAAAAAACAAACAAACGGAACAAAACAGAATCACTGACAGACAGTACTTTGTTGGGGGTAGGCGTTAAACCTGCTGATTGGCCTCTTGTTGGACCTTACAGGTTTTCTCGTTTGCAGACATCCTGCTGTACGTAGGACACCCTACCCCCATCCCCACTGCTGTCCCACTCTTCCAGTCCTCAGTGGCCCTAAGGGGGGGCATTGGGCCGGTGAAGTTCCTTTTAGTTTCCATACCCTGCTCCTCCTTGCCCCATTTTTTTAAAAAAAAGCAAATGTCAGGTCTGGGAGACAGAAAAAAGGCTGCTTGATGTTTCCCCAACCCTCCTGCGGATACTGCGTGTACCAGGTGGCCGGGCCCCGCCCTTTAAAACTGGGAGTGGTCCATCTCGTCCAGCCAGGAGCCGGGGCTGGTGGGGAAGTCTGGGTAGCCTGTGCTGCTCTCTGTGGAGAGGTCGGAGGTGGGTCCCCCCGCCATAGATCGCGTCGCCTGGCCCGTATTGCCTTGGGCTCCCTGCCCCACCAAGCTGTCCATGTTGAAGGCCAAGCTGCCTAAGAGCGGGGTGTGGCTGGGCAGGGAGGCGATGGAGGATGGTGACTGGGGGAGGCCGTAGGGGCTGCCTGCCCTTAGCTCATGGTATGGCTGCCCGCCGCCATCCAGAGAGAAGCCCCCGTTTAAGAGGCTTGTGCTTCCAACGTCGCCCACGCTTCCGTAGAGCCCGTTGGAGTGTCCCAGGTCGGGCAGGATCTGATCTTCTGTAGAGAGTGGAAAGACAATCGTTTGAAAGGTTATGCAGGGTTGGGTGTGTGACTGAAGCAAGGAGCATCATGGGATATCACAGCGCATCACGAGATGATACAAATTGTGCATATTTTATTGACGCTGCATTCATTGGCATAATCCACAGATGCTGCCCCGCTTCACTGAGGAGTTGATGAAGGAGCTGTGATTTACAAGTGTCATGTACCGAAGTCCCTGTAGGGGGCGCAAAACACTTCTGCGCAATCCCTCAAGTGTTGTTCGGATGGAAATGACACCCTGGACCGCGTTCATGCTAATCGGCTAAAAGCCTGGCCCGCTTTATAGAGTTTTCAAGACAGCCTTCTCATTTCTAATAAAAAGGCTCCTTTTAAAAGAGGCCCGGAGGGGCAGTGTTTATGAGCCCCCAAAACGTGTATCAGGAAGCTGCAGCCAGCAGGGTGGCCCTCCTGTGCACTGCGGGGGGGGGGGGGGGGGGGAACACAAAGACCACAGAACCGTAGCCCGGGTGCACTGAGACCCCCCGCCCAGGCAAACG
>JABFEA020000036.1:23053890-23078479 GCA_019775915.2 Cyphomyrus plagiostoma
CCCCCCCCCCCCCCCCCCCCCCCGCCCCCCTCGGCGCGGGCGGCCCCGGGCCGCGGGGCGCGGCCGCGCCCCCATCACACACTGACCTCTGAAGCTTAGCTCGCTGTCACTGAGACCCCCGTCCTCTGCAGAGCTCTCCTTCTCCGCCTTGCCGGCCCGGTTCCGCTTGACGTTTTTGTAGAACTGGCCCCAGCGGTGCCGCCCGGCGTCCTTCTTCAGGCGCTTCTCCTTCGCGCGTCGGTTCTGGAACCACACCTGCAGGCCAGGCGGACGGCCAGTGCCGCATTTATCACACTGCAGTGTAGCGCGGTTGTACATCCCACCATCCATGTACCACGAGGACTCTATGTGTGCATTGATGAGCAGCTAAGATAATTAAACAGGCAGCTTAGCTGTTTAGAACGCAGTCCTGTATCTGGTTTCCCTATACTATGGAAGTTCATTTTCAGTATCTTCACTAGATGTCTAACTGTTTTAGTGATTAGTGATATCAAAATATGTTTTTTTTCTCTTTACATGATCCCAATGGATCTGACTTGTAAATATAATTTAGCTGCCGTCTTGTGTGACAGACTGAAATGATTTTGGGGCGGCTAATAGTTCCATGCTGAGACCCATGAGGTCAGTTGAAGTTCCAGCCTCTGATGTTTATTTCTTTGAGTCAATATTTGAGTAGGACATCACCTCGGCTGGTGTTTCGGGTTCGAATCGAGGACTCATTAATCACACACACTGCCCCCTTGTGGTGCAGCTCCAGGGTGAGCCAGCAGTGAGCTCTCCAACGGCGCATGAAGAATGACATACCTGTACCACCCGCATGTCCAGGCCTGTCTCTGAGGACAGCTGCTCGCGAACATGGCGCGCCGGTTTTGGGGAGTTCTTGTAGGCGCTCTTGAGGGTCTCTAGCTGCTTGGCGGTGATGGTGGTCCGTGGTCGCTTGGCTCCAGCCTCTGAGTCATCTTCAAGAGAAGCAAGAGGGTCATTGGAAGGAAGAGTGACGGCAATGCAAGGAGACTCATGGAAGTAATGAACCTGGCCCTTTAAGAACAGTGCTCTTAAAGTTTCTGCAGATGTTTCGGGAAGGGGAAATATCTCTTTAAGAAGAGTAAGTGAGAGGTGCACCTAGTACAAAGAGCTACTGCAATGTGACAAGGCAGTTAGAAGGAGATACAGAGTTCAATGCCTTTGAGATGCTCAGTCAGTACCACTCCAGCTGAAGAGGACATAAATCTCCCAAGAGGATTCTGGGAATGGGGAGTTATTGAGGGCCTACCATAAATGTGCATTACATCACTTAGCATAATCAATGGGCATTGCATGGAAATCTCCATAAACACGAAGCCAGGGCTTTCAGCATTCCGATCCATAAAAGGTCACGTCAACTCAAGATTTAATGAGCAGGATGCCAAGATCCTGAGATATTTTTATTATGATTTTGTTTCTTCAATACCCTACCCCTTGTCGTATCACCTCTCTGTGTCTCTGTTACACTATATTACACAGTCAGGTGTACCCTCTTGGATGCTAAACCCTGCTGTTTAAATGCTTCTGAATGGCCTATATTAGCCTGCCCTTGGTTAGCAGCCTCAGCAAGTTCAGGATGACTGTAGGTCGGGTTTCCCAATCTGGTCCTCGGATCCCCCAGACCGTCCAGGTTTTTGCTCCCTTCCAGCTCCCGGTAGGTCACCATCCGATCCATGCTTTTGAAACACCTGCCTAGGAAGCTGGGAGGGAGCAGAAATGTGGACGGTGGGGGGGACCGGAGAACCAGATTGGGAAACACTGCTGTAGAGGAACTAAAGAGTCCTGCATAGTGGACCAGGTGGCCAGGTACAGGTTTTACTGTCCCTATGTCATACACCCAGCAAGCATGATCAGCTTTGAGTTTGTTATTAATTATAATAAGATCACCATTACTTCATTAACATATTGTTAGTAGTATTGGTATCAGTAGAAGCGGCGCTGGTATGTTTGTAATTGGTGATGTAGTAATAATAATCAGAATGATCATCTATAAAGGACACTATACTCACAATCTAACACTACAGTTTTGCGTGTCCGTTTGAAGTATGTAGCATGTGCTTAAAATCCTCAGTGTCAGTATACCTAGTCAAAGTTATATTGGTTTACTGGGAAAGACATTTTGTCCATAATGTGCTTTTGGGTTGAGCTACAGCAATGATTTCTGAGGAGATGAATAGAGGAAAGGCCTGGCGGGGGGGTGGAGCCGGCATACCGTTCTGTTTGGCCGTCTCGTAGTCCTCCTTGCACACCAGCCTGCCGTCCTCCATCAGGTAGAACTCGTCGCCGGTGGCCAGCTGCCGGCTGCACATGACGCAGGCAAAGCAGTGTAGGTGGTACACAAAGTCCTGGGCCTTGCGCACCACCTGGGTGGGTGGGATGCCTTGCTGGCAGGAGGCGCACTTGGTCCCGAAGCGCCTGCAAGCAGACGCACGGTTAAGCAGGTGGGACGACGGCTGCGTTCCAGCATGTAAAACCAGCAGACGTTGAGGCGTAAATAAAGCGTAATGGCCAGGTGCTGAGGATGGTGCCCTGGAGGATCCTCATTATGTAAGAGTGCTTGGGGCTGGGCACTGCGGCTCGAGGGCAACTCTTTGTTAAATCGCAGCTTGGGTAAATGCAGCAGCTGCCCAGGGATGCAGTGAAGCAGCCAGAGTGAATGCAGCAGCTGCCCAGGGATGCAGTGAAGCAGCCAGAGTGAATACAGCAGCTGCCCAGGAATGCAGTGAAGCCGCCAGAGTGAATGCAGCAGCTGCCCAGGGATGCAGTGAAGCAGCCAGAGTGAATTCAGCAGCTTCCAGGGATGCAGTGAAGCAGCCAGAGTGAATGCAACAGATACTCAGGGATACAGTGAAGCAGCCATAGTCAATGTGACAGCTGCCCATGGATGCAGTGAAACATCCAGAGTGAATTCAGCAGCTTCCAGGGATGCAGTGAAGCAGCCAGAGTGAAGGCAGCAGCTGCCCAAGGATGCAATGAAACGGCTAGAGTGAATGCAGCAGCTGCCCAGGGATGCAGTGAAGCAGCCAGAGTGAATGTGCAGAAGGGAAACTATAAAGGAGAGACTGGGGAAGGCTGTAAATCAGTAACTGTAAACGGCAAAATAAACCCCTTCCTCTGAAGCAAGGTTACGCTGTGAGGCCCGCCCCCACCTCTGAGCTCCCCGTACTCCATCCCCCAGCATAGCCCCCTCCTGCACGCCCGCCACTACAGTTTTAACATTAAACTGCCTCCAGCCCCTCTGTCCCCCCGGGCCCCCTAATAAAGTTAGCTACCAGCATCTGACTTGTGAGCTTTTTAGGTCTCATTGAAGCCTCTGACATTAAAACCTCTCAAACATGATTTAGTAAAAGCCAGTACTGATCCTGTTTTGGATAAAAGTCAAACCTAATTTTCTTCTTTAATGCCTCTGAAATTAAATCGCCAAAAAAAAAAAAAAAACAAGGGGAAGAGGATGTGAAGAGAAGGAAGAAAAGGAACGTAGCCATTTCTGTGGCCAGCCAGCAGTGCTGGGAGTGTTTTAATGCCCCCTCCATTGTGGAGCGGCAGCAAACAGCGGTGCCTGTATTGCCCAGTAATGCATATCACTTGTTGGATCCAAGACAAACTCACGGCACTTCCAGATTAATCTCTCAGTGCTTCTCCAAAAGCTGAGTCATGACAGACGCCTCTCCCTTCACACATCCATTACGGGTTACCATCATCAGAGCAAGGCCCCAGCCCAGGAGAGTGCAATTAAACGCTTTAAAGTCCCCGCTCGCGCATTTCCTTCTCCATTTAATAAGAAAACAAATGTCTAATAGCCAAACTTCTTTCGCTGGGTGGTGCTGAGAGATGTAATAAAACTGTGTCAAGCATCAGTTGCCCTGGAATGGCTATGATTCCAGAAAACTGCAATGTGAATAGATGGGAATACAAGTGTGGCAAGGACATGCAGTGCTTTGGGGGAAAGTCCTAGACTAGGCACTCAGACAAGCATCATCACCAAGGTCCCGCCTTAGCGCCGAATGAAAACGGCAGCTACCTTAGACAGGTGCTGTCACTGGCCTGGGCAGTGTACTGATAATACCCCATCTTATGATATCATTGGCATTCTTTGGCAACAAATTGTTTTGCGCTTAAACACTGACAAGGATGTCTTATGTGCCAGGTAGCCAAAGAGTATCCGGTATTCCTGCACCCACAACCAGACACCCATAAAATGCTGTGGGTCATGAATATTCCCAAGGAACTTTATAAAGCAGGAAACGTGGGTGATGTCAAAAGCATATTTACTAGTGTATTTATAGGTTCTGCTGTATTCTTGATGAATGTAAAAGTTATGTGTATCATTATTATATACAGCATTTTCTATTGTTTACTTATTTGAACACCTAGATGTGTTTTTACTTGTGCAGCTCAGGCAAAGTACCATGATTCAGCCTTGGATTCTCTCAATGGATGTATGCTTGACACCTTTTACTCCTCAGTTCGGCTCCTTAATCAAGTGAGGTTTGCTTGTCAGATCACATGACCTGCTGTGAAAGGGCCAGGGACATGGGCTTCTATCAGGGCCAGCAGGGGCTTGCTGGACCTCAGTCTGTCCTGCCTGATGCTGGAACTGCTCCAGCCTACATGTCTGAAGGCAATTTACATGTTTCTGGCCTTCAGACAATACTTTTAATAAAGCATTATTCATGAAATTCAACTGAATTTCATTTAATTTAGCTGCAACATACACCTACTTACATTGATCATATTGGTATTTGTGTCCTCCTTTGTTAATAAATCGATAGATATTTTATAATATTGCAAAAAAGCAAAAAAACAGATGTTACAAAAGTATTTCTAGGTTTATAGTCAGGCGAATATTCTATAATTTGCCAACATAATAAAACATACCACAACTAAAATCAATATTATTGCAATAAATAGATCAGATGATTAAATGTTTGAAAGTCTAGCTATTACACTAGTGCGGTGTGTTGTCGCATGTGATTTCTTTGTACACTTGCTCTGGCACTGTACAATGACAATAAAGTGGAATTAATCTGATTCCCTAAAAATTAGGTGCACTGAATGGAAAAATATATAGAATTGAGAAAGACGAGGGTAAATGTTTCTCTCAACGTATAACATATGCGTATAAGACGTAACTGTTTGTTTAAAGACAGAAGAAAGACACTACGGTACTGCAACAATAGCGGGTAGATTGAAATCTGCCATATTTCACATGTTTTTTGGTAACAAAAGATATCAATAAAAATATTAGCTCTCACTTGAAGAAATCTTCCTTGCAGTAGACATTTCCCGCGCGTGCGAAGCACTTGTCCGCCAGCAGCGCCTGACAATCGGCGCACTTCAGGCACTTCGAGTGCCAGTGCCGGTCCAGCACCTTCAGGATGAACTTGTCCAGGATATGCTGGCTGCAGCCGGCGCACTGGGGGATTTCTATCGGAACAGATGACACACATCAAGCTGCTGTATACCCGGAATCGTAAAGTAGTTCGCAGAGTAACGAAAAGTTCCAGTAATGTAACGAGGGCTTACAAAGCATTCTACTTTTACTAGACAACGATAATAACAAACACAAATTTCCATTGCATGGCATGATACGCACAATTTATAATAGTAATATCTGATTAAAAGATTTACAGGCCTCATCTTAATAGCATTTTATTACGGGCTACGCGCGTAGCCTGAAAATACAACATGGATATCACATTTAAATAAACCGGGATTTACTTGAAAGATTAATTCATACCTTAAATTAACAGTAGATCGCCATAATATGAGTGATAAAAAGACAGCAATACTGTAATGAAGCTATTTCTCAATAATATACTTATTAAAAAATTAAAATGAAAATTAAACAGAAATTAAAAAACATAATAATTATAGAGCACAGAATATAATTAAAATTTAAACAAATATATTTATAATGCATATCATATAATGAATGGATAGGTATTTAAATAATAGTAAGTGATAAAAACCATAACCGACCAAAGAAAACAACACGCTAATTAGCTAAATCTATAAATTTGAGGATACAGCTTATCACTGATTTACGAATTATTGTACGTATACCGCTGCCATAGAGGTTTTAAAATGATCCCACGTAGCTAAGCGACAAAGACGGTCACATGCCTATACTTACTTGAGCGAATATAATTTTTACCGTATAACAAGAAATTCCTTGGCACCATAAAGATTGACATTGTAAGAATGTATTACACAGAATCAAAGATATCCCGCATGTATCAGAATGAAATTCAATAAAAAGAATGTTTATGCGATAATGAATTGAATTTATTTTGCAACCTTCTTAGCTGTCTTCTATAGCACAGCAAAACACATGTAGATTTTTCTTGACTGGGTTTACTGTATGTAATAAGGCAGAATTCAATTTATTATCAAATAGTCCAATGATTTTCCAGAGATTATGCACAGGGGAAACATTGTTTCTTGCTAAGAACAAACCAATTGAGCAGTCAGTTCTCATGGGTTTAAGAGCCTGCAGTCAAGCTGGGTTTTAATATGAAATATTAAATAATCTAATACTGAAAATCAAAATAACAATAGAAGCACTAATCGTTATAATCTAAAAATGTTTATATATTACCTGTCTCACTCGTACGTCACTTTAGATAAATTACACAAATGCTTTAGATAGTAACAGCATCTACAAAGTAATCATGAATGCGAATATTTTATTTCAGTAAGGTTTGTCTGATTTTGAAATTGATTTAAACAGAGACATTTATTATCAGTGAGAGAGACTGTACATTTCCACTTCCAAGTTAATCTGAATGTTACTATATAATGGACTGAAAAAAACCGAACATTTTCGCATAAACATGAAAAAGTAGATTCTAGTTTTTCGCTATCTCGTACTTACAGAAATTGCAAGAAGTGCACAAAGAAGGAATTACATGTACAAAGAAAGAAAAACAATAAAATTCTTGTGAGTAGCCATTAGTCTCACAATGGAGGCGTACAGAGGGACGAGGTCGTACAGAGGGTGCAAATCGGAGGATATACCGCTATTTCTATATCAGTACAGTCTGTATAATCGTTCAAAAATGGAATTGCATACATATCTGCATGAGATCTTGACCGTGTAATCGCCGTCCTAATTCGAGGCGCTGTGTCTGTCAAAAATTTGTTTAGTTCGTACCATTGCCACTATTCCCAGATTCCAAAATGAACAATTCCAGGCTAAAATCCCCAGAAATCATTTAATATCCTTTTTTAAATGGCTAAATACCCCAGTAATCGTCTTCGAAATAGTTAAGGGAAAAAAAAACTATTTTTGTTTCTACACCTGTGACCCTGTGTGTAAAACATTATGTTGCTAATATTGTCTTCATTCGGTATCATAATTTTAAAATTTGACAAAATAGAGCGATACTAACTTATTAAGGTGTGCAAAAACCCGTGCTGGCTTTTGTAACAATGCTACGACGCTGACATGATTTATGAAACGTTTGCCCTAGGATCTAAGTCACATATTACTTCATTTGAATCAGCGGAATTATAATGTATCCCATGTTGTGGTAGCATAGCTGTGTAGCAGTAAAAATACACAGCGTCAAGCAACTACAATGTCAAACAATATTTTTGCAGTATATAGTTAAAATTAGAGAAAAGATGGATGTAATTGATTCGATGAAACCGAGCACTGCGACTTTAAGAAGCTCTGAAAGTTGGCAGCGACTGTTCTGGTCCAAGGTACTTTGGCACGCCGTATTGCAATAAGTGCAGCCGTGGATTCAATGGAATAAATTAAAACATTGATGGCATAAACGGAGCCGCGTGTCAGCGCGCCCGTTGCTGATGATTCTGCAGAACCCATTAACAGGCAGCCTCGAATAAGACGAAAAATTAAATAAACGAAACAGTGATGTAGTTGGGGAAGGTAGAGAACAGCAGCTGAAAGACACACACAGGGTGCTGAACGGACAGCGCCGTGATTCTTTCCATTAAGGCCGCAGCCTTGGCTACCTTTCCGCCAAAAGCCTCATAACCTTAACAATTCCCCTTGGCGCATTGGCTTGAAGATGCATTAGAATATTCCATTTCTTCAGTCATAACTACTCTCATTAGAATGTAGCTTTAAGTATATTTCCGTTGACCTCGCATTCCAGACCTTGAAAAAAAAAATCAATTCTACGTTTTAATTCATTTTCTTGTTATAATTTTTTTGCAAGGTACAAATACATTAAAATGGGACCCGTTCGATAACTCAGTAGTTCAGAGAATTATTATTATTACAGATAAATGTTGGGTGTAAGATTAATATAGGCCCACACTTTGATGCAGAATAATCCACGCTTACTTATTTAGCAATTCAAGCTAATTAGTAAGGTATTTAAAAGATAATAAAGTTATCACCTAGAATGAAAATAAATGTTATCTGTTAGTAAAAATATCAGTGATGTGAAGATAGTTGCAAGTGATACAACATTTTAGAACTTGGATAAAAGCCGCATATTAAAATTTCATGCGAGGGTTAGTCACTTTTTGCTAATGATGTTCTGTAATATTATTAATATAGTGTCATATTTTAAAACCCTATTCTTCTTATTACAGTAGTAACCTAGTGGTCGTAGTAGTAACAAAGTAACAACATTAAATAATAATAATAATTACTATTATTATTATTATTATTATTATTATAGCTTCGTTGTTATTTTTAATTGTGGTTAATTATTATTGTTATTGTCAATTAATATCATAATAATCTGTTGAAAAATTCTGCGAGCGTTACCAGATATAGTTCAACATTTCCTTGACATTTATCGAGGAATTTAGCGCAGTCTATCAAAGGAAATATGACTTTGAAACGTAATAACTGGGGCGCATGTGCTGTCAGGTAGCCTTGACATGAATAATTAGGTCAGGAATTTATCCAGTTCAGGTTCCACCCTGATTTTGCCATCAGATTATATAGGCCTAGTAGAGATTACCATGCTGGAGATGAAGACCAGATGCGATGATAATAAGTAATTTAATACTGTGATGCTGATAACCACTCAAATACTAAATTTATACATTTTTGAAAAAACACTGGATTACGAAGTTTTATTTTATTACAGGTAATGTTAAATACAGAATTGTAATGAATAGAAGCACGGTGTTTTTCGGCACTCTATAAATATATATACGTTTGTTTTTCACATACAAAGAAAAGATACGTTTCATTGTAACCTCAAGCCAACATAAACAGACACAAAATGTGCAGAACAAACCCGTAACACTGACCGACAGTGAGCACGGCCGCATTCCTTAAAAGTCCAACCATCTTGTTAGAATCGTGACATAGTGAACGCCTTTTGATATACAGGCCTACCGTTTGTAAAAGTAAGTGAAGTTTTGAGGGTTTTTGCAGCTTAATTGTAAAAGAACATATGCATATATATATGGGGAATTTAGCGGAGTGTTTTTAGTGTCTAAATGTCGCAACGCCATCGTAGCATATACAGAAATACTGAGTCACAGAGCAAATGCCAAGTGTAGCATTAAATTCTCGCCGTGTACCAAATTTACTATCTAGGTACCCCGAAAAGGACAGATGTTGCGTACAATGAAAAAGACATGTTGCACTTCCGCATAGCTCACTGCTTTTAGGTAAAGCGCTCAATGACTCTAAGGACACCGTGAATGGTTATCATACACAAAAACGCGCGCACGCACACACATGCATACACACGCGCGCGTGCACACAAGCGCACACACACACACATACACACACACACACTTACATACGAGAAATAGTCTAACAACCGATGAAATAGCTTTTTAGACTATTTTAGTACTTCTTGTCTCACTCTCCGTGTTTAAGTTACAGGATGCGCATATAGTGACAGCGAGCTCCTGCAGCATTCCAAAGCATGCTCGCCAATTACTTTATGAAATAATCGATAGAAGAGGTAGAAACAGCCTTACGTTGCATTGGCACTCCGAGAATTTCTGGTAGACTCTTTACCGGGCTTTCTGTCGGTATTACAGCAGCACTTTGCATCATTGTGATCCAATAATATAAAAATTCACACACGGGCACACTCACAAAGTAGAGGACTGAAGATCTCCCGGTCTTATATTATATAAAACATAAAAATATATACAAAAAGGACGATCCGTCTTTTTTCGGGTCAACGTCCCTCTGGCCGTTTCGGTCCTACTGGCCCTTCGTTTATCCGGGAAATTGTCCGAGCCTGCGGGATTTCGTCGTGCTCTTTTGGCGTGGATAAGACGGGCAGCTTGATTCATTCACACTGCAGGGGTAGCCATGACGTCACCGCTAGCAAAAGCCCCGCCCGAGAGCCAATGGGATCGGTGACCGGCTGAGAGCGGGCGGAAACACACGCACAACAGGTAAGCGCGGAGGAGGACCTCGGGAACGGGGACGGGATGTGCTCAAAGAGGTGGGACCTCATCTTAGTCAAAAAGACTGTAAATACGGACTAAAAAGTATTCTAGACCCATATGAGCCATCAGATGCGGAATACGACGGTGTTTTTCACCACCCAGCTGTTCTTATAAATTTCAGACCACCCATAATATTTTTCTAGTAATTCATAATTTGTTAAAAATTATATTGTGCCAAAGAGCTATTTTCGATTGTATTTAAGTATCATACTTTAAAAATGATCATTTTTAGATTAACATGTAAATAATCGAAACGACACGTGTTACGATACGTGTTCCCTGAAAGTTAGATACGAAAGTGCGGCAGAATGTAATTGCAGGGAAGTGGTTAGGTGTTTACTTTGGCAGGCGAAGTCCACGCAGGGTCTCTCTCCACTGACAGTATTCATTTCAATCCAGCTGTCGAGGGACTGGTCTCGGATAAAATGTTCCCCCAGGAGAGTTCGTAGTTCAGGCAAGATGAACTCAATCTTCGCATCCAATTCTTTTCAAGGATACAATAAAACGTGGCTGTTTGCTCTGCCTTCTGGACAGATTAAAAATAATACTGCTCAGGCTGCGAAGGAAAATCCATGTCCTCTCAAGTACTGTATCTTCCTGCTGACGAGTAAGACTAATAATAATAATAATAATAATAATAATAATAATAATAATTATTATTATTATTATAACAACAATAATAATAACAACAAAAACAACAACAACAATAATAATAAAAATAGCTAATAATAATGATATTTTAACTAGTAGTGGTAATAGCAGTAGTAGTAGTTGTTTGGACAGAATTATCACTTCAGATAAGTTTAAACATTTCGGTTATTGGTTATTCGTTATTAGATGGCCATAATATTTATATTAAGCTCTACACAAATTTGCCACTCGGATTTGTGCATTTGTTCACTTAAACATGGATTAATTTACATTTGGTTGTGAAAATAAATTATTAGAAACCTTTAATTTCATAGTCCCGACTGTTCCCGTTTCCCGCTGTGTTCTTTATTTGGCTAAATTAAACGTACAAGTACATCTTTCATTAGAGGCCAAATATATTTTTAAATGCCAAATATACAGCGCTTTCCCGCCACAGTAGATTACTAACCCCGACACAACACAAAATAATAAAAAAGTATTTATCCATTTAATGTTGGAAAGTTGTATTGTGATAGCTGGTCCTACGTACACGCATTGCTTACTATCAAAGTAATGAAGAGGAAATGTAGTGAAATACATATGAATTTGACAGGTACACGTTCTCAGGTATTTGCTTTAATAAACATGCAGTTTGATATTAGTAACACAATGAAGAAAATTAAAATAAAGCTGCAAAACCTGAATTTGAAACATTGCCCACAGTTTTAATTATCTCACCATTTGTAATTTCGAGTTTGATGTAACTGCACATTAAAAAGACTTTAAACTATAAACTGAAATGTAATTACCTTATGGACGGTCAGAGCTATCATTGTTAATTTACGGGGTTTCTGCCTATGCACGAGCTGGGCACTTGTCATCCCCAATATGTGTTTTTATGAACTACATAGCTCAATAACAGCAAGGATTGTTCGTCTTCCGGGTAATGAAAATGTAATAGTGAATAAACAACGAAAACGAAGATATATAACATCTGAAAAATTGTCTGCGGCGTAACTAAGAACAATGATTTACTCTATTAATGCCAGTTCACTATAGAATCGGACAAGGAAGATACACGTTTCGTTTGTATTAATATATATTTCACAAGACGCCTCACTAGATTAACTGTAACTTTTAAGACTTGTTATGATTCCAACAATGCAATAGAATCGAAAATGACATAATATTAACCTGTCTGTGAAGCACCGACACAAAGTAACTTCTGAACAGGATCACAGGCCGAAAGTACTGTCTTTATTCGTCCTAATTATTTTATGAATGCTGTATATATATATCCATCATTTTGTGGGAAATTACTCTTCGTGTCGGTGCTTGCAAAATATATACCCACCGCTGGGCTGGCGTGCAAAAATCATCATACTGCCCCGTTTGGCTTATTTTAGAAAGTATTACATATTTCTTACAGTTTAATTTTGTCAGAAACCTCTCAAGCTGATTACCTTCGACCAGCTGCAGTTTGGCCCAAACGTGAACTCTCTGCGCCGTGTGTGTGCAGCTAGGTACAGCGGTGCTGGCCACACATTAATCTCAGTTTCGATTATTTGATTTTTATAATTCCCCCCCCCCCCCACCCCCTAAGATCTTTCAATCACGCTGATTGAAAGGTAGCTTTAAAAACCCATTCGGATTTAAAATGCGCTGAAAGGTAAATGTTTTTAAAGTATTAACTTATCTAAACAGGTTCATTAATAAGCAAGTAATGTTTATTTAAAATTTTATGTGACCTTATATTCCAGGAACGGAGACAAAAAACACGTGTACAAAATCAAAAGCGAAAATAAGTATAAACCTAGCAGCCCTATTGAAGTTTTAAAATAGGAAATAATTTTAGGAAAATAAATCCGAAGTGTCTACTCGTTATTGCCCTGTAAATTTTAATTGAGTTTGATATTTACATATATTTTAATTTTTTTTATTTCTGTTTGATCTTTCGGTACCGTAACGAGATTCTGATAGTGAAAGGTAAGGTTTCCACATGTTACGTAATAGCTTGCAGAAAACATTGATGTGTGTGTAAGGTATAATTTATATCAGTAGCGAGTTGGAGAATTTTCACTAGGAGAGTTGACCTATTCACCTTTAATTATATCTAATGCTTCAATACAGGAGTTCATTGATGTTTCTGACTCACGGTCGCCCTGTGGCTCACAAATCCATCACGTAGGTGTATTTTCCTATCCCGATCGTTCCCCGACTTATATACTAAGGCGGATGCCAAGGGCATCAATTGCACCAAGACGTGTTGAGGTTAAACCACTGTTAAGAGGAGGATGGGTTCGTAATAACAACTACAAAGTGCCTTTGCAACGAGTTGGTGATGCCGAGAAAGACCGCATCTTTGGAGAACGCGGGAAAAAATTACTGATGCACGCAATTCAATGAAAAATAAAATGCCAGTAAACATTTTTATGCAATGTCAGCAGAAATGACAAAGCGCCACATCACTGGGTCTGTTTATTTTTCTCGATCGCTCACTGCCTGTACCGGCCGCTGAGTTTCGGCCGACCGTCTTAATACAAAGCAGGCGCAGCTTTAATCATCGCTACCGTATTGGAATAGAAGGCCAACAAGTGATACCTCTGAGATTTCTCAATGATCGGCTCCGTGTTATCTTCGGGGGCATCAATTTATATATGCTGTCTGATTCCCCCGCCCTCCATAAGATCCCTATTGCCCCAGCTTAATTTCGGAGGCATGTTAGCGTCCCTGACAGAAAGGACAAAAGGGAACCTAAACCACCGAAAAGCAGCCTGGTTTCCCACTTCATTTTGTCCCATAACATTGAAACAGATGTGTGTTTTCCTATTCTTACCTGTCTGACTCTGTAAGATAATTAATAGTATGTTTTAGAATAAGTCGATTGCTTAAATGACTGTATGCATGTACTGTGCTCCACATCTTCAATGAAAAGCTAGATGCCACATACTGCACTGTAGTCATGCATGGTAAGTATCCCTTTCCAGTCCCATATGCAATTATGAAATCATTCATGAGAGGAGACTAAATTATTAAATAAGAAGCGAGTCTAACTCCGTTGTCCATGTGTAACATTTCAGAAGGTACATACATGAGCATAGGCCGAAATAAACAGCAGTTGTAACATTATCGTCTAGCTGCTGAAATCGCTGTTGTTTACTAAATCTTTGACTTGACAATTCAATGCTTTTTGAACCTGCTCATTAAAACATTGTTATTGTAAAAGAAAACATTGCAGAGTAAGCAGATGTCATAATGTCCGGCAGGTCCACAGCTTCGTGGGCAGCTGCCACGCAAACCTACCTACTCAGGTGACTCTGGCGTCAGTTTATTTCAGCACCGCTTGCAGTGGACCGCCGTTCACGCCGAGTAACGGCGCCTTTCCGTATTGTTTGGCTTGGATTCCGCAGGGAAAAACGGAGTTGCCCACCGATCTACCTAACTCTGCCCTGTGTATTTTTATTTGTCGATAAATGTACAAATCCAAAAAAGAAAGAAAGAAAAAAAAAACTCGAGGCCGAAGCATCAATGACAGAGCTCTATACTCCAATTCCCGGCAAGAAAGGCGCCGAGATAGAGACGGGGACCTTAGGAGAGGGCACGGAGAAAATTAAATTGCACTTGGGGGCAAATTCTATTAGGGAATAGTTATTGTCTCTTGACAGGTCCTGTCCATTTACGTAATTAGTTAAAGGACGAGATTATGCATTGTTTGAATCAACAAAACAGTTATGTTCCAGAATGAAATGGTTTTCTCTTGCATTGACGGTTTCGTCTCATTTTATTTATATTTGTTCAAACAATTCCATGTACACAATCTGTTTGAATAAAGTATGTTAATATTAACGTTTTTATTTGCCCATAACTGCAACTTGTGTAAAAAAGCAAGCACGCAAGAAAACAAACAAACACATTCTTAAGGCCTACAAAGGGGATTTTAGTTTACATGGGTTTTATCGATATTTATCTCCTATCTGCGAATATGTTTCATGTTTTCCCCTCAAACAAAAAATTGAAGTATTTTATTGAATTTCTTAAAGTTAACAACGAAAAACAGCTGCGTAGAAAATCACGATAGTTATTTAATAATCCTTCAAATAGGTTGATGAATAATTATATGAGCTATTTAAAAATAGAGAAAAATATTAAAAGGAAAGCTGACCGACTTATGAACGTCCAAATTCCCATTAAATTAACGAAGTAATATTTCATAGGCTGGTAAACATATCGTGCACCAAAATATTTTTTACCCTGATAATGGAACATCTACTAGTAGTTTGAAAAGATCAGGGTTTGATATTTTGGGCCCTTTTTCTTTTACTGTAGTCGATAATTGATCTTGGGTAATCTAATTTTTCTAATTATACTTCATAAATGAGTTCAAGAAGAATCTTTCCGAAATACGGATTAATGAATTAAAAATTTATAGTGAGAAGAATCCAATCAAAATAAGGGAACGCATTAAGTTACTAAAGCCTTTAACGCAATCGCTGCATTGAGTGGTAGCTCGTAATTAGAAAAAAAATTCTTTTATCCATTCATCCATCCATCCATCCTATTTTCAATAAGTCCTGTGAGTGCAGTGAACAGAAGCCACATCCTGGCCGCCTCTAATGAACGCTTTCGAAATTCAGGCTATTTAAACGTGCATCTCGGAAAAATCATTTAGAAAAACAAGGAACAGAACAAATGCAAATAGAACAAATAAGTGTAATAAGGTTCAACAATTTAAGCCAAGTAAAATGTTTGTTTGAAGGAGCGTCCAAAGGCGCTCTGACAAAATTGGCAAACTGCTGATTGACGTGCCTGGGATGTGACTCGAGTTTGTACTGAGGACAGCGAGGCCCGTTGCAGATAGAGAGCTGCCCGTTTCCAAATGTCAGGAGAACGCGTGAGTCTAAAAGGTACAAGACCTTCTTCAGAGTTATGGTATGATCAGATTTGATACTGTTAATGCACTGACATTATTTATCAAACACGAGAAAGTTTAGTGGTCCATATGGTTCAGAAGTCATTTTAAGTGAAGTTGATGGATTGTAAGGTGTTAGTTTAGAGTTATTGATGGCTGAGGATGATGACTGTGTCATTCAGATGGTGTGAGCAGCTGGGCTACATCCTGTCATATGGCATATTAGCAAAACGCCAAAGATGGGCGTTTAAATGCCTTTCACCTTCACTATAAAGCCCCGAAGCCATTTTTACTAATTCTTCCTTTTTTACTATATGAGGTATTTATTACAATGGTGTAATTTCAACCTCAAGCTTAATACACCCAAAAGGCTGGAGAACAAATGATCAGTTATTCAATTAGCGAGAAGCTAAATGTACTCGGTGTGAGAAACACGCCATTAATCCCTATTGGAAACGCCCGAAGCCAAGATTTTTCAGTGAGTTTAGCCTTTGAACAACAGTAAATAAACGGAGTGGATAGCTAATTTAATCTGGTAATTAAACTATTATACAATGCACAATAAAATCTAAACATCACATTCAGACATGGAACTCATTGTCATTAAAATGGACGTTCTTGTTGAAGATAATTATAATCCCTTTGTAGAATAAATATGGTGCATACATCAATCGATTAATTAGTCACTTTATTGGTATTATATGTCATATATTTGATGGCTTCTATAATCAATTTGATTTTTGAGCACTACGTAAATACAGGGAAATTTCAATATTTTCATTGCCCATCCTTTTAGTGTAAATATTCACCTCACTTCAGGTCATTGTGGTTTTTTCCTATTTATTTGGTTACAGGCATAGATATTACTGAGCATATAGACCAGTCAGGCCTGCTGAAGGCTTGAGGCAAAGGCAAGTTACTCCTCAAGTTGGTCTCCTTGGTGAGCTATGGCTCCTTAGCATACAGCACATCCCACAGTAACTTTTATCTCTGGAAGCTCCAGCTAGCTGGCTGGGGCTGTAGATGAGCCAACACAAAGCCAGTGATATTGCTGGCTCCAAAGCAGCCCAGGTAAGACAAACAACAACATCACCTTCACGCAACTGGGGCTTAAAGAAGAACGGAGAATTGTGCTGAGAAAAAGTCAAATCCAGCGGGAGGATCCTGGCACGTCTGCTTTTCACCTTAAATAATCAATGGTAATGTGCTCAGACCCAGTGACGTCCAGCAGGCCGGGCATGAGCAGTGTGCACTGGGGTCGATACTCCCCTTTAATTATCAATACTCCCCTTTAATTATCTCCCGACGGTCAACTGCAGCTCTCTGCATCTCGATTTATGCTGCTGTACATGACAGCTAGCAGAGACCAATGGTATTTCCAAGAGTTAATGTTACCCTATGGCACTTTGTTTATTTTACAAATAAATACAACTCTAAACAATGTGGTACTTTTAGCTTGAGCCTTCCTAAAACTGTTTATTTTATGTGTGTAATCATCATTATAGCTTGTCGATCCATCATTCGACATCATTCATAGCTCATCTAGCCACTGTAATAAAACTGATGCTGGATGTCTGTACACTAGTGAGTGTGCAAATTTGTATTATAGTTTTTTTTCAGTGATTACTGGTTCAGTCCCATAATTCCCAATCTAATGCCCTCATTGGAACATTCTCTGGAGCAAGCATTCCACCATCATTAATGGTACCATACATTTATTATTCTAACAAACAAGTATATCAAACGAACAGGAGATGTTGATACAAACACATAAGCTGGCAAGGTCTCCACAGTGTGCTGCATAAAAATCCCAGGAGGACAGCTGTTTCTGAGGTGCTGGTACCAGCACTCATAGCACATACAGCATGATCTCTCATAACATGCATCGTAGCCGCTGTGATGCTTACCCAAACGGTAAGTTGGCTTGCTGTGTGTATTCGGCCGCAGCCCCATGAATCACTGTTTGCTGGAGCAGGCTGTTTGTGGTAAGAGTTTAAGACAAACATATAAAAATGATTTCAAAACAAATATTTGACAATAGTCCCAGAGAGTGGTAAATCTATTCAGCTATTGAATTATAATTTAATAAACTTGTTTTAATCATGTCTTGATACATATTTTTGCTTTCAGAAGTAATCTTCAAATCTACTGTGCAGAAAAAGTTAGCAAGAGGTACAATATGACCCATGTAAAGTCATTTCAAATCCACCACGATCGTAATTATGTACTCCACACTACAGCACACAAGCAGAGAGGACCGCTAACTGGATCAAATTAAATTACAGCGTGTGCATATTGATGAATTATTTTCTAACAAGACAGCCTCCCTTCACTCCCACAAGAGGCCACAGATCAGCATAAACTACAGGTGGAGCCAGTCGTAAATTAGGGCAGACAGGAAGTGAGCAGCGATGCTAGTCTAGGTAAGCACTGCATTAGCTGCAAATGAGGAGCATGGAACTGAGGGCACTGAGAAATCAGAAAGTGCTCCAAGCACTGGCTCTTGAGTGTGGCGAACTGGGGGGGGGGGGGGGGGCACCTATAGCTTTTCCCCAGGGGTTTCATAGAAACACAAAGCTTAGCTGGTCAATAATAATCTACACACTCAAAACAAAAACCACCGGGGAGACATCAGGATGTGGCCACATCTACTGATCATTCTGAGGCTTTAATTGATTTGAAATGTTGAAATGTGTCTTGCGTTTTAAAATATTATATGAATATGAATTAGCCATACATCATGCAGCATGTAATACTGGTAGGCTTGTCTACATAAATTAGCTTTAATTTATATATCTATATATATATACTTAACAGCTATGTTAAGAAAGAATGGAATTTAAGGGAATACTGGAACAGCCATACAGATGTTCTGGGCAATACTCAGTAATACATTTAAATGCTCAACAGTGATTTATACTGTTTATAACCAACCAAGAAGATAGGGACCCTATTATTAAAAAAGCAGATTAATAATTGATCCTGGGGAGTGTATTCACCCTGCCCTTCTCTCTGTTGTGGCTGTAATGTTATTTAGGTCTATGTGTCAGCATGACAACACGTGTAAAGAAAACGGCCTTTCAGTACAAAGGCTGCCCTCTTTTACACTTAAAGAGCCACTTGGATTAGCCAACTGAAATGCTTGGTTATAAATGAAACAGCCTTAAGTCCCACCAAATATCTCCTTTTCCTACTTAACAACAACAGCAGCAATAATAATGAGAAAAATGAAGAGGATGTGGAAATGGGTCACAATAATTCAAAGAACAGCCAATGTTTTTGTCTTTCTTAAGTACATAATCAGCAATTTCCTTGTAACTAAGACTTAGTTTGTGGTTAATTAATACATGAACTGTTATATTAACTGTTGGTTCATGAATAATTATGAGCATAATGGTGTAATATTTGTGCCCTCTCAAGTAAAGTGTTACCAATTTGACTGACACCAAAAGGTTTTAAATCAAGTAAACGGGCATCTAAGCCATTTAAAATACTGTTTTACTGTTGGACCATAATTCAGGTTTTACCTCACTTGACGTATCTTTCATTAACCTTCATTAACCCTAATCAATTTCCCGCTCTTCTAAATTAAAACTGTGTGTGGAATTACAGCGATGAGTTTCCTTTGCTCTGAGGTTTCCGTGTCTGTAACTCACACCTGGGACGTTTCCACGTCGCCTACGTGGGGACTCGCTGGTTGCAGGAGGTGACTGATGGTCAGGGTGCCGGGACAGTGAACACTTGGTTTGGGATGCGATTTGGGTTGTGGGAAAGTGGGAGGAAGCTGTGAAAGTGAAGATCAAGATTAATCTGAGTCTGCTTGACTCTCCAGCTTCAGGGCTCAATCTAGAATCTGAAGGTCGGGGACAAGTGGGGGGACAAGTGGAGTATCATATATTAACAGTATTTTTTTTCATTTTAATTTATTCCCTGTGTTTCCCCACACTATGCCTCCATAGGAGAGCTTTATAGTATTATTAACGTCAGGGAGAAGATGACAGAAAATGTATCAAACCTGTCCAGCATTTTAATACTAGCAGAAGATGGGTCATAAACAATGAGATGGTCAACACAAGAGAACTCACCAATAAAACTGAACATTGTCAAATTTATGGAAGATGACACAAGGGCTACAAGGTGATTTTTTTTACCCTTGAGATGTGCGGCAGGATATTGAAATATTCCCCATATTACCCTGTACACCAGACACACAGGTACGGCACCTCCGCATTGGAGATGATGGGTATGCAGGTCTGGGACAAATTTACATCCTGAAGTTTCTCTTCTTTTGGTGACTGGCTTCCATTTTTTTTGATGTTTCGACAGCAAAATCAATATCTGCATGATCCTGTTAATTGTACTTGGCAGAAATGAACTGCTCAGAGGGCTAAAGGTTTGTGAGCCAAAGAGCTCCAGTAAAAAATCTACATTCTGAGCTTGAGATTGAGGGTATCGTGATTAGATCTTATCTCCTTTTTCACCCTTGTGGTACAAAGGGTATTGTCACAATGCATTATTCTTTGCTAACGGCCTTCTTATGAAGCTCTACAGGAACCATAAACCTGGATGCTGGGGAATGAGGTGGGAACGACGCTGTTCATCTCCAGAACTCCTAATCGTTTCCCTGCATGAGCTATTGGCTGGGGTGGGTGAATCTCATTAAAATGGATAACTATTCCACCATTTCAATTATGCTACAGTACGTTATTCGCGGTCCATGATAGAAGGCGGAGTTAAAGGGTTACCAACGTGGAGTTTGCTAATGAATTGTTTTTCTGTCAAGGAGTCATGGAACGTGACTGAAAAAGTGTGACATCTCCCCACCTCAGATTTTTTCTCAGAGCGTGACACATACGCTTGATGAAATATGCTCTTCTGACTCTTGGTACTGCTAATGAGCTGGTCTACATGTAATATCTTCTCGACATCGTACTAAGATGGATGGACAAGCTTTTACCAGGAAAGGAGGACAGCTAAGGCACTGCAGGGCTTGGGATCAGATGCTGACACTCCTCAGGTGGGTCTGTAATCTGCGCTGCATCAAACCTCCTACTTTCCAAGGCGCCTTTCATTGGTCTGCCACAAGCCCCAGCAGCGTGAAGGAAAGCCGATTGTGTTTTAATAAAGTTTATTACCGTGGGGAGGCTAATCCTGGCTGTAATCTGCCGCGGCTCTAAGGAAAACTGGATTACTCGCTCCCTGTAATCCGCATGAAAATGTCAGGATTTAGCTGCTGCAGCAGACCTGATGGCAAGAGACTTGCTCTCCAACCACTTACACCCACTCTTCCTAAAACCCCCAGCAAGGAACATATTTAAATTAAGAGCCATATAATAATAAATTGTGAAAATGCTAAGTTTTGTTTCCTTTAAAACATCTTAAAATGGCTAGGTTGCGTAAGATACACACAACATCTCCTATGCTCTTAAAGGATGAACTAAGCGGGCAACCATCGAAGATGTGCTGGCTCAAAATGGTCCTGAGAGCCCCCCCATTCATTTATGTCCATCGTAGGGGTTCATTTTGTTTTTGCATCTATCTTTTCACTGATGTAAGGAAACATATTTATTCCTGTTGTACACTAAAGAAGACATGCTTGTGAAATTAAAAATAAAAATACATTTGAAAAAAGATGTCTTATTTCCTCCAAAGACATAGAAAATCACAATTAACCTAAAACTGAAGGAGACTTTTTTTCCTTGGGTCTCAGGAGGATATTGTCACCCACGGCTGGGTCACTCTCTACTGGACCTGAGATTATACCAGGTAGCTGAATGGATCCTCTCAGGGAAACCCAGAGACTTTTCATTAAACTGGAAACATCTTCAAGGACTTTAAGTTAAATTTAGGTCAAAACCATGTTATTCATGCCAAACAAGTCGGCTTCTTAGCAAAAATAATTTTATTGGGTTATTTCATACATATATGTGCTCTCTGAAAATTTACATGAAACTGGAAAGTTGGATGCGAGAACAGGTCAAGATCAACTCTATTCTCTCATGTTTTTACCCAGACTTACAGACCACCATGTAAAAACACTCTGATTTTACCATCATCATTGTGCAAAGCTTTGGGTGACACACCAGGGCCTATGTCAAAGAAATTAAATGTTGGTATTTATGATGACTGGAATTATGCATATATTTTTGATCCTTCCAGAGGAAATCAAGGGGCTGAGAGTCCAAACAGGGCAGACAATCAAACCGTTACTACACACACACAAATGTCAATGCTTGCAGTCTGTCTGTAACCGAATTTTACTGCAGTTATGAGTAGGCTGTTTTTCACCAGTTAAACATTTTGCACACGCAGTTAATTCAAATATTAAAATAAAAATAAATTAAAATTACAATCACAGTTAAGAATGGGAATTCCTTTTTCTAAAGTTTGTTAGGTCACAGGTGGTAAAAAGGAAACACCTCTCAGCTGGACAGACCCCCCAACCACGCCTTGTGGAAGAGGATGGAGGAAATAGGTCCTCGGCAGAAGGGGCTGGCGGCGCGGCAGCGGAGGCTCAGGGCAGCGCCAGCTTGCCACGGTACAGACGCCCGCGTCCCTTGGAGCAGCGGTACATGGCCAGCAGACACAGGGAGGACAGGATGTAGAGCAGGGCACACAGGCTGACGTCCAGGCGGGAGAAGCCCAGTGCCAGGGCCGAGATCCAGGGGCGACGCGCCCCCTGCATGCCTTCGCCCCACAGCTCCACGTACCTCCCTGCCAGACCCCGCTTCTGGAGACGCCTCTGTTCCCCGGGGAGGTCGTCAGGCTCCACGGGCAGCAAGGCCACCTCGGGTGCTGGTCGGTGAGCCCTCAGTGCCCTCCTCCTGCGGCTCGAGCGAAGGCCCTTCGCCTTGTAGAGGCGGCTGACGAAGGAGTCCAGGTCCAATATGTGCTCCTGCTGCTCCTGGGGCCTCAGGCCCACAATGCTGGGCTGGCGCTCCAACTCCTTCTCCCGGGATGGAGGAGGCTCCAAGGCAGCGGCCTCCTCTCCCTCTCTGCCTCCCTCGAGCCTATCCACGCCCGGCTCCTGCTCCCCGTCCCCCAGCACCTCCTCCACCACCTTGGACGTGGGCTCATCCCGTTCCTCTGCCTCCATCCTTCCCTGGGCGTCATGCCCTGCCTGCGCCGCCTGGTCCTCTGTCCCCGGGGCCCGGCCTGCCTCCTGGGGACGCACGTCCTGCAGATAGCTATCCAGGATCTTGCCGGAAGAGTAGTAGTCCATGAGGAAGGACAGGACCTCGGCCTCCTGCCAACTGTGCTCCCCGTTGTCTATGCCGTGACATTTGGGACACAGCTCGGGGGGAGGCCATTGAATCTTGGGGAAGCTGGGGTCTTCACTTAGATCACCTGAAGGGAAAAAAAATTAGCCAAAGCAGGAGCAAAATGATAGACAAGACAGACTGGAGTGGATCTCTGAACAACAGTCAGATAGAAGCCGGACACTGGCAGTACAGCTGCATGTGTTTACAGCTACATGATGGTCTTCCTGTCCTTGTTAATATCTGATCATCTAATTAAGGTGACGGCAAGCCAGAGCTAAACCCAAGACAAACTTGCACCAGGAGAGCAGGCCGGGCTCAGGACACTCAAACGTGCAAAGGTGACTCACGAGCATCCTGTCGTCTGACCGGCACGGCAGAGGAAACTGGGGCAGAAAAAAGCAGCAGACAGGAGGGCTGGGAGTTTTTAAAAAGCATCTTTCGATTGTCCTGCCGGCAAACATCCGCAGCCGCATATGCATAAAGCCTCTCGGGGGGCAGACGGGGGGGTCTGTGGGGAACAGGTTGGTGTCCGGTGGGGAGGGACTGACAGATAAAAGATGTGGCCCCCGCCCCTGGGCTGTCGAAAGAGCCCCACCCCATCTCCAAATTGAATATGAAAGCAGGGGCCTCCAAGGCAGAGCTGCTTTTAATGAATTAGAATTTTTGCTTGCCTGCCCCCTCCCCCAAATGGAGGCATCTGTTAATAAATTGCTTGTCGCTGCTGATGCAGTGGGTGGGGAGGAGGGATGGAGTCAAAGCTGCAGCAGTTCTGTCACTTTACCATGCTGTCAATTTACACCCCCCCCCCCATCTCACTAGGAGCTTAATCTCAGGCACATGCGTCCGTCTGCTCCCATGCCGCATACATCACTTCCCATAGCAGATACATCACTTTTATTGGGGCCCGCTACTCTCTCTCCGCCTCTCCCCGGCTTGCCGTCCGTACCTCTGCTTGGCGTCTCCCTTGCATTTCCACACCCCAGCTCAAATCCAGCTAATTTCACAAAAAGCTCCAAGCACAGGACTCTGCCCCCGAGGACGTGTGCTGTTCTTCTAGCTCGCGACACTGCCCCCGGTGGCACCCCCACGCAGCTGCAGCGTCTGGTCTAGCTTGCCGATCGCAGCCGGCCTGCGCAGACACATGCTAATGGGCTCTTTAGTGGTGACAAGTGGCAGTCGCACCCTCCTTTGTGCCACGCCGGAGGGCCTCCTGTCGGGGGTCCAGCGCCCCGACCTCCCTGTTGCTGACGGGGGCAGGGGGGGGGGGGGGGGGGCGGGCTTTCACGGGCGCGTTGGGCAGGGCAGGGGAAATGCATTGGCCGGCGCCTTTACCAATAGCTCACGTCATGCCACG
>JABFEA020000036.1:23084962-23109743 GCA_019775915.2 Cyphomyrus plagiostoma
CAGGTAGTGATTGGGTGGGCAGTAAAAGGGCAGGTAGTGATTGGGTGGGCAGTAAAAGGGCAGGTAGTGATTGGGTGGGCAGTAAAAGGGCAGGTAGTGATTGGGTGAAGCAAACCGGCTCGATAGCTGAACTGAACACTGAACATGCACAGGGACGCCGGGGCAGGATGTAAATATGCTCACTGGAGTCAGAGGCACTGTTGGCCGCCACAGTCAGCACGTGGAAGAGGGTCCACATGGAGCAGGGGTACCTCCTGAAGTGCGGCTGGGAACCCTGGCAGCCGACCCACCTCTCGCCGTGGGGCAGAACCGCAACCTGAACGGAAGCACAGGGATAAGGAGGGGGTGCTGGGGGGGGTCACTGAGCACTGGCTAGGAGCTAACAGGGACACTAAGGGGGTGCTGGGGGGGGTCACTGAGCACTGGCTAGGAGCTAACAGGGACGCTAAGGGGGTGCTAGTGTGCCTGGGCAGGTGCCCATCCCTCAAAGGTGGCCCATGTGCAGCGGGGGCAGCCCGCCTCCCTCGCCTTAAACAGCAACTCAACCACAACTACATTCTACAGGTTACTTGAAAAAAATGATTGCCGTGTTTAATGCTTCCAAACCACCAGGGGGCGGTGTGGAGCACAGAGGGTTAGAGATTGATGCTCATATCCTGAAGGATGTGGTTCAAATCCATGGCCGTCAGAGTAATTATATCAGTGCTGAGCCATTGAGCAACTGATAATTACTCAACTGTTCCATGGCCCTGCTCTCTGGTGCATTGCAGAAGTAGACAAAAGCAAGCTGTTAAATAAGCAGTCTGTCTTACATCTCTTCTTCCTACGTTTTTTGTTTCTGATTTGGGCAACCCCTGCCCACCCCCTCCACCAAGGAGCACAGTGCTGGCCTGGTGCCAGTCACCAGCGCCCACTCCTGGTTGCAGGGTCCCTTCTCACCTCTGTCGCATTGTCTAGCACCTCCAGGAAAGACTTGTACTGCAGTTCCGAGTCCTGAAGTCCATCCAGCCATGCATTGGCGGTTTGCAGCAGATTCCTCACCACCGGTCGGCCGGGGAAGTACTGTGACGGGGCGGCAGAAGATGGTACTTATGTGTGGAGGGAGGGGTGGTAGGGCCAGGAGGCACCCAGAACACACAGCGCCATTTATGGACAATGTGACCTCAAAGAATTTTACCAGGAGTGACGGGACCTATCATCCTGGCATCCAGGCTGCCTCTATAGCCAGCTCTGGGAAGCAAATGCGACAGGGCCACACTGGGGGCTCACAGGCCAGCGGCTCCACACAGCTCAGAACATGGTCTGCCACGATTTGAGAAATTAGAGTGTGAACACCATCAGCTATAAAGTACAGTTGTGGTGCGCTCACCCCCCGCAGCTGAACGTCCATGTTGCTTAGCAGAAGGGCTGCAGGCTCCATATCCATTATTCACTCAGCCCCCCCCACAACCCTGTCAGCATACTCAGTCTTAGTAAACAGGGAAATCTATACTATATCCAGTGTTTCCCAATCTAGTGTTCGGGGACCCACAGACAGTCTGGCAGGGGCCTCAGAAGGAGCAAAATCATGGACAGACTGTAGTTCCCTGTGGACCGGGTTGGGAAACACTGCTAAATACTGCACACACACCCCCCTTTTAGGATGGAATGGCCCATCTTATTCAACTATTCTGTTAACAAAATCTGGGTACTTTTTCCTCTAGAGACATAAATTCTAAAGTTGCAAGTGACTCACTTTCAGCAACAGGTTAAAAGCCAAGTGAGCATCCAAACCTTAGCTCACGGGGCTGATTAACAGTAACACACATGTATTTACTCAAGCGCCAGTCATTTAAGAGGCATGTTAAACTGACCTGATGACTCACTCCTCACAGATCAGCCTGTCTGCCAAATTTAAGCACCCATGTTTACAGCGGGGTACTCTGTAAGGGTGGGTACCTGGCAGCTTAACACACAAGAGTCAGCTAATGCCAACGGGCGGATGGTTGTGATGAAATCTGAGTCCAACATTTATCCGAGTTTCATTGGCACTGACATCTCAGATAAGAAAGATGGGCTGGGACCTCCCAGAGCAACGGTGCAGAAACAAGCCTGGATAAGGGCCAGAGACGCCTCCCCTCTCCCCGGAGCACCGGGCCCCAGCCGGGGCCCCAGTGGGCCGCCTTTCCGCTGATTTGTGCCGCAGTGTTTTCAATTTGCTCTCACCATCTGTTCAGCGGCGCTGAGTCCAGAGTCTCTCCCATTCATCACAGTCTAACAGGATGGGCGATAAGGGACCCTCAGTATGAAGCTAACCCCGTCACCTTGCTGTCACCCGCCCCCTGGCCTACGACTAACAGGCACCGCAAGCCTCCGATAAAAAGGCTAAACAAAAGTGCCCAAGACGCCTGGCCGCTGCAGACAGACGCCGCACACACACTCAGACGAAATAGCGGGGATCACTCATTGACACGGTGAGAAAAGCTCGTTAGGAAATACTTCGATCAAACCAAACCAGAAGCCCTGGACACTGACGCACAGCCACCGTCCTGGTTACCTAGGCGCCTGTCCTTGTTTTCCCAGAAAAATGCTCCTCAGGGCAACAGTAATGATTCAGAAGGAGGTTAAAGTTGAGGCAGGAAAATTAAACCAGACGCTTTTGAGACTGACAGGTTTCAAGCTGACACACATGCATGCATGTACACACACACACACACAAATATTTGTATTCTTATTATTTTGAGGACCGTCTATTCATTTTTATGGTAAAAACCCTAATCCCAGCAAAATCTTGCGTCACAGATTTTTAAAAAATTGGAGTTGACTTTTGATTCCCCCAATGTAGCATATACATAGTATGCACACACACAGACACACACAGACACACACAGACACACACAGACGCTGTAAAGATGTTATTCTGTGCTTTGGGCATGAAGTGCGACCTGTTTGCCATACTGACGGAATCTCACAGCTCCCCCCTGGCACCCTCGGGCCCCTCCCCCTCTCTGGGGCCCCTGCGGCCCACTTCCTCAGGACAATATGTCATCCTCAATCCGATTAGCATCAGTGTTTGGGAAACTACAGCCTCTCCCCCCGGGGAGGGACAGAGTGTGTCTGTGGGGCCAGAGCAGGGGGGCCTTGTGTAATCAGGCCCCGCAGGGCCCCAGGGAGTCGTGTGTGTGTCAGAACCGGACGACGCCAAACGACCCCCCCTGCCCCCAAACCCACACCTGCCTGTGGCCCCCTCACACATACTTGTGAGGGGCTTTTGTGTGCTGGAAATGTCCTGCCAAAGAGGGACGGCGGCCAGGACCGTAGACCGGCATTCCTGCTCCGTGTGTGTGTGTGTGTGTGTGTGTGAGGAGGGGAGACTTGTAATTCCTAATCCTGGCATCTCTAATGGCACCTAGATGTGTCCTCTTAAGCCTGAAGTTTGCGGAGGCAGCCTTGGTCGGGAGATGCGGTGCACTGGGCAGCAACACAGCCCTGTGAAAAGCACTGCATCTCTCACAGTTCTCCATTTCCTCCTGGGGGGCTCTAATCGCATGCATTCTGTGGAGCCCCCCAGCAAGATTAAATGTTGGTCCTTTGTTTAGGGAGCATTTAGTATCCTCAGTATATGCTGATAAAACCAAGCAAAGCAGAAGCTTACAGTCTCCCCCCCCCGACTCTTAATGGAGGGGGGGGGGGGGCAGTTAAATTCCTCAGGTCAAGGATACCAGCCAAACAAACTGGGGTTAATTCCCCCCCCTCCCCCCCAGCCCATCCATCCCCACACCATCACTGATTAATGGTGGGGCAGTTCCTGGCAGGTCACTGTCTGCAGCCTGGGGAGGCACACGCTTGGCACGTGCCTCTGGGGGAGTAACACGAGGCCCCCTGGGGGCTGAAACAGCCGGCACCAGGTGCCCAATCAGCCGGCTTCATAAAGGCTCCACCCCCTGGCCGTCGCGGCATTCAGCACCAGTGCCAGGCCGTTGATAGTACGGCATGAGAGGGAACTTGTGTTTGCCGTTAAAGAATGAGCACCGTGTATCCAACAGTGAATGTGCGTGTGTGTCATTTGTAAAATGCACATATACATACATATATAAAACTACAACATTTTGGCAATGCAAGTCAAAAATTTTAAATGCTGATATTGTTAAAAACACTGTATAAAACTCGTTAAACTGTCATAACACCAAAACAAACATTGCATACAACAGCTTTGCATAACTGTTATGGAAAAGACGAGTAGCGACCTCAGGTTTATCTCCCCCTGGTGGAGAAGCTTAATAACTGCAGCATGCCAACAAAGACCAGCCAAAGAATGACCAAATGCAGACTACCAAACGAGCTGGAACACTAACTGAACGACTCACCTTGGCCAGTACCGAGACGTAGTGCTTGAGCGCGGTCAGGGCCCCTTTGTTCATTCTGGCATGTGATGCTAACTCCACACGCAACGAGGAGTGCAGTGCGGACTCCAGGTCAGACATGTACACGTTTGTTCTGGGAACACACAGGAGGTCCGGGAATTAGGGAAAATGACAAATGCAGCACATCTGACCTCCACTGCCCACCTTAATAAGCAGCTATGCTCAGCTTGACACAAAATATTAATCCAGTTATCTTTCAGCACAAACCGACATAGCATTTCATGATGTACTTCACCAGTCACCACACAAATATATAGAAGAAAAACCGAAAGCAGCATGTTTGCGGTGCACAGCTAAATGCAGAGACTCCGTCGCAAAGTTTTAAACCACAGCATCTCTGGATTATTAAGAACAGGCAGCCCACAGGTTATGAACAAGATCCGTCCCTTGATTCTGCCCTAAAGTCAAATTTATAGGCAAGTCGGAAAAAAAATACATGCAATACAAAAATAATACACAACACGATAATTACGGTAACTACCTATGTTACTCTACAGTACCTCAAGCTGTTGAACTCCGAAAATCTCGCAACGTTTGCATGAGTGTCACAAAATACTGCAAGCGTTCTTGAGGACATGCTATTGTACCTAACCCAATTGTTTTTATATAACAGGCATTATAGAAAGTCAGTTCGTAAGTAGGTCCATAACCCAGGGCCTGCCTGTAATCCAGCTGCTGATGATGGCCCGTTAACTGCCCTGGGAAAAGGTTCATCTGTGCCAACTCCCTCCACACTTGTTGCTCAGCTCCACGCTTCCTTTCCCCCATGTAGAAATAAAATAATCTCTTCATATAAGAACCAAGTCTCCGGCTGAAATTCCTACAAGCCTGTTGTGAAACGCATCAGTGAATGGTCGTCTTTTGGTTCCTTATGAACAAAACGCCAGAACTGAGAACGCCAAGCCACCCGTCAGGCTCCTCACCTGTTAAACTCCCTCCATGGATGTTCGGTTACGTTGCGAATCAAATCGAAGGCCACAGGCTTTGGCCTACTTGTCCGCACTACCCTTGGCAGCCTTTGGAGGGCGTATGAGTAGAAGGTACGAGCCTCAAAGGGCCTGGAACAGGAAAGAAAAATAGTCTTTGATACTAAACACAGGATGAGGCCCAGCTGTCAGATGGAGAAATTAGAACCTCTCTTCTTGTATGTTCTAACATTGTTTTGAAAGTAATAGTTTAAGAGCCACTAGCACTTTAGAGTTAATAGGCTGTTAATAGTTATACAATTTATGTAATGATGGAAGATCTCAGAAGGCTAGTTTGAACTTTTAAAAATCCCCAGTCAGAGTTGTGACTCACATGCTGGCCCCAGAGGTCACATGATCATCATTGCCAGGTCTGAGTGACAGCCTATGGGCATAAGGGTTTAACAGGCAACCCGCCCCACCGAGGACCTCATTGGCCAGGTATGAGCTGCTCCTCCAGCACAAAGAGGAAACAGTCCAACTCTTTTTCACTGATGAACAGATGGGGCAGAATGGAGCACGCCCCCCCCCCCCATCCTGTTTGCTAACCACAGCAGAAGAACAAAAGGACTACTGTCATATTTCCCCACTGGTAGCCCTTTGGAGAAGATATCAGAGAAATGGGGGGGTGCGTAGCCAAGGCAGGAACCCGACAGCGTCTGACTGGGGCCTATTCATCCTGGCGGGCTCCTGAACGCCAAAAGCACATCCCTGGGTGGGGGTGTTCACCTACCACGGGGACACGCTGGGGAATGGGAGCAACTGTCACTGAGAAGCATGGACGCCCCCCCCAGGTGAGCATTAGGAAAGGGCAGCTGTTGTTTCAACAACAGGGATTAATAACCCCATCCCTCATTAGTGGCAGGTTGGGGGGGGGGGACGGGTTAAAACAATCACCATGTTTGTCAAGACCTACATGCAAAGCCAGTTTATAAAAAAAAATCCTGAAATAGAAGCTACAGAGGATATTTTGATAATTATACATACACACAATACCAGCGGGGCCAGTTTAAAATGCCTCTGTCCCTTTAAAGATGTCATACCACCATCTTGGAGCGAAGAGAGAACTCTCCGGAGAAATGCAGCTTGTGTGGTTGCAAGGACCCTGCCCGCCCCCCCCCCCCCCCATGGGTTTATGACACCGTAAAGACGTGGAGACGGCGGAGGGAGCGGCCGCTCACACATTGAGGCGGGAGAAGTTGCCTCGCTGGTAGTATAGGTAGCAGGATGGGAAGTCTATGACGGCCATCTTGGAAACCAGCTCCTCCTCAGTGTTCAGGACTCTCCGCACAGCTATGTTGTCAAACTGGAGCAAATCAAGGATTACCTGCAAGAAATAAACAATATATATATATATAAAATAAACTATAAAATGGGGGGCATGAAATGCTATCATTAAAATAACCATGCGGTTAAGATCCACCCATGTCTGTATCATTTGTTTGCTGCTGGACTATCAGCAGGGTTGTAAATGATTAAGTCTGAGGTCGATGCCCCCAGGCCCTCACCTCCCTGCCCACGTACGAGCTGGCTGCCTCAAACACCAGCGCCAAGTGCTCCACGCCGCTGGACTCCAGGAGACTGTCGATCTCAGCTTTGCTACGGAGCGGGACATGGAAGGCCAGAAGCAGGTGAATCACAAGGCCCTGCTGGGGCGGGTGCTGGGTTCTAGTCCCGCCTAAGATGGCACAGAACCAGTAGGACCAGCGCAACCCTGCCCCGAAAGTACAGAACACATCCCTGAAACTAAAGACTAAAAGAAAATAACGAAGGACTCAAAGGAGAAGAGCATGTGAAGTACGTCACCGGGTCTGTGTTGGTTTAAAGGGCAGCGGTGCCTCAGGCACCCGGATCATTCTACAGAAAAGCTCCAAATTCGCAGCCTCAGTCCAAACATCTTCAGCCAAGATGCCTGTGTGCCTATCGAGCCTGATCCCTCACATTCCACACAAAGATAGAACAACTGTGTTTACTGATATTTTAAAACATCCGTCTATCAGTTATGCGCCAAGCAGTGTGTTACGTAACACCTGCCACATGACTTGACCTAGACAATCGATGCGAAAATAAACTTAGCAGCAGCCCTAAATCAAATATTTGCTCATCACCACTGATGATGTTGGTTTGGTGGCAGCCTGGATGGGGTTGGGACCACAGCTGAGCCAGGAGAGGCAGAGTGATTTAAGCAGGAGCTGAATGACTCACCTGGCAGCCTCGAGGGGGGGGCATGCCGGGGGCCAGTGCTCTTTGTGTTTCTCGATCATGCTGATCATCTGCCGCCGAAGGTGGCTCACATCCTGCATGTGCACTGTAGGTGGGGAGAAGACGGAGAAAGACACCTACAGACCACCATCTGCTTCCAAGCAAGGACAGACCACCCCAAACCTACATCAGTTTGCTTCCATTTGGTTACACACAAGTTAGTCTCTTAAACTAAATACATCCATCCATCTTTTCTACTTATCTTGGTTGCGGTCTAGAACATATAGGGGGGGGGGGTCACCCAGAATGGGATGCCAGTCCATCATGTGTATGCGGCCACATTATACGTTACACTGCAATACGTCAAACTTAGAGACCCCTATTAGCCTAAATGCGAGTATTTGGACTGTGGTAGGGGTGACCACACACACACACACACGCACACACACACAGAGGGGGGATTAAAACCTACAACCCTGTGGGTCAGAGGCAGCAGTGAGGCCCCCCATTGAGCCGCGCAACAGGTCACAGCCACGCAGCCACACGTGGAGCAAAGGCCGGCGCACAGAGAGCGATGGGGAGGGGCAGTGGTGACCCCCACTTCCTTCCAACACAGGGGGGGGCCACAGGCCGGCAAAGCGCGCAGAGCCGCGAGGGTGGGGAGGCGTCGCTTACCTGGGAACGGCGCACCGATGGAGTCCTTCTCAGAATAAGCGTGGAAGAACTGTGAGGGAGGAGGAGAGCGTCAAACGGCGGAAGGGAAATATGGTGCCGAAAACAAGAGAGAGAGAGTGAAACACACAGTAACCAAGCAACAGGCAAGTTCCGTTACATAAGGGAGAGACAGGGGCACCTTGTCATTATGGTTGCGGATTGGTCTCTAAAAGCTACAGTACTGCTTCACTGATCAGGCACTTAAGCAGGGGGTTAAGAATAGCAGAAATACTATAGGTATTTAACAGAGTACTGCACTATGGTAAAAGCCAATATTTTTCTATTTGTATTAAATGCTGAATTTGTCCAGAACATCATTAAAAACTCATGTATTATAACACTTCATGACATTATTATTGATGATGATGATAATGATAAACAATAATAATAATAATGATATTTTAATGTCTTACAGTAGGTGACAGTCTGACCCTTCATAACAGTCAGACATTTCACAAAAATAAAAGCCTTCCGTTCCCAAACAGTCAAGTTTAATGGTGCCGAATCACACTCTTAAACCGTATCCAATATAGTCCTTAACCCAGGGCTTTTCAACTCACGGTCCTCAAGGGCCGAGAACCGCTGAGTTTCCAGTCTTCCTTCACCTGTGAGCCAGGTGTAAAGCTTCTGACCGATCAGAATCAGTCATTTTTAAAATAAGTACCTGGGAGAACTAAAAACAAGGCCTGGATTTGGAATCGAGAGCCTGAATTGAATAGCCCTTTTCAACTGTTGCCGGAAAACACACTGATTAGGTCAAGCACCAAGTAAAATGTTCAAGATAAACAAGTTAGGAAAGAGGACCAGACAGACAAACAAACAATCTTAAAAGTACAGAATGAGGTTAGAGCAGCGACACTGGCATCCTGGGGCGCCTGCGCAGCTCACCTTCACGGTGGGGTAGCCTCTGATGCCAAAGTGAATGCAGGTCTTTCGGTTTTCTTCAGCTGCACAGTCAATGGCCACCAGATCCACAGCAGGCTTCCATTCTGTCATGGCAGACGGAAAAACCGCATGTTACACGCCAAGCACCAATGCGCACACACACACACACACAAACCTGCACTCATATCTTTGTGGGGACCATCCATTCATTTCTATGGGTAAAACGCTAATCCCAACAATGACGACCTTAACCCCAACACAGCCCTGACCTTAACCATAAGTAACCACCGCAAAGTTCAGCTCCGCAGCCAGGGGTCAATCTCGTGGGCTCTCCAGCAACCCCACCGATAGGTGCCATTCAGTAGATTTAGCCTACCGCTGGGGGGTTCTCTTGCTACATTTCGGAAGCGGTTATTTTAGTACCTGGATAGGTGCCTGCTGAGTTCATGCAAACAGGTAGCCCTAATGCCATACCTGCAGTTTAACACATCTGTTCGGACAGACCCTTTCATGAAAGTGCTATAAACTAAACGTTAACTAAACAAACACATTGGATTTATGGGGTTAAATGTACAGTTTAGAACTTGTTCTAATATAGTTTTAGCACATTTTATTTTTCAGGATTACAAGTGTTTTCATTAATTTTAATGATTTTTATTATTATATAAAGTCCACCTCCTGCCACAGTTAACTCTCTTAAGTGCTACTTTTAAAACACCAAGTTGGACTATGACAAGTATGAAATTTCTCTGCTCCTTCTGCCACAAATGTTCATCCGGCCTACATATTGACTAAATTTACCCGCCAATAGTTCTTGCTAATTTAATTCCTACTGACCTAATAATCTGCCTTAAGAGGATGTAAAACTATCTACTTAAATCCGCGGGCATACGATAAAGGCCACGAAAGAAAGTATCCCCGCTTATTTGGGGCGATGTGCCGGAACACTCTGTCCTGCGGGTCCGATGAAAGAAAGATCACATCAGTGATTGGGCCATCAAACATCCCACGGAAGATACCGAACAGCCATGCAGACAGTCTTAAGGGGAAACCCGGCTCCTTGCTGACAACTTATAGCCTTTACGTTCAAACCTGTGATGTATAAAACTCTGGAGTCATTTGCCCTAAAATCACATGGACAGGGAGAAAGGGATCATCTGTAAATTGTCATTTTTGGTTTACTTAAAGCGAAAGATCCCCTATACCCCTGTAAGGTGCGCTACGCTGCAGACCTGCCCATAAACATGCTGCACCTGCACGTACGACCGCCTGCATCTGCATAACAATTAGTCAAGGTACCAGACCGATCATCTCCCAGCTGTTTCAGTGCTCCTTTCACTGCGCGCAGCGCCTTGTAAGCGATTATTATACATGATGTTATTATATAGGGAAACTACTATGCAAAGTCACACGAATGACTCGACCTGGGATGTTCAGATATTCAGCATCTATACCCATTCGCATGAACTCTCTGCACGAACTTAAGCGATTTACCAACCTTTGGTATCCATGGCTAGCTTCTTCCACACCGGGGAAAACGCTACGCAATGCCCGCACCAGGACGCGTAAAACTCCACAACCAGAGCAGCCGAAGAGTTGAAGAGCACCGACTCTACAATGTCGGGGTTTAATAGCACGATCTGATCAGACTGCGAATAAAGTCCAGTTTCGGCTGAAGGCAGAAGAGCCGAGAAGAAGACCAAAGTGCAGAACAAGCAATGTTTAAAGGCGCCCCTCGCAGTTAACGGAGACGTGGCACAGCGCCGATACTGCGCCATCTTCCTATCACACCGCTGGCCGACGGCTACTGTATGCGAAAGTGACAGAAACTTTTCTTCTTCTAACTCTCTCACTCCCGTCTTGCACAGAGAGGAGGAGGGGCCATATTTTATTTACCGTACTCTCCAAGTCCTGGTGTTCCCGGTAATTGTTCGGCTTATTGTGTTTTAAACAAATAACTTTATTTACTGCAAATAATAATAATATTAATCTTTTATGAATAAAAATGCCGCAGGACCATTACAGACACAGTAGAACATTGGACTAACAATATTAATTTGGTGATTACCAAGGACATGCAGAGGGGACGAGGGGCTGGGGGTACTTCAGTTCTAAGTTCCCATTTTCGATCACCGACGATCAAGCAATACGTAAAAAGGGGCTCCCCCAGTTCCCTCCCCCTGGCTGGGAAATTATTTACCGAGTGTCCCTTTTCATCACCGAAGATTGCACAAATTTTAACGGGGAGAGGGGTAGGAGGGACCCTCCTGTCAAGCAGCTGCCCCTGTACATTAGATTTACAGGATTATGTAATTTAATATATACAAAGAAATCAGAGTTTATAGGTGAGAAAGAGAAAGGCGCGAACCTACTGTGTTTAGTGCACTCAAATCACGCTTTTGAATAACGCCCCAAGCGGCCAGTCTACGCCAAAGACACATAAACCAGGTCCTTACCCTTGTCTCGGATTGATCATCTCACGCTAGCCATTTGACCAAATTAGCAACCCTATAATAATTTACGGTTTGAAACATGATGTAGTGTAAAGATGTTGGTGGCTTTGGACGAAAGCAAAGCAACATTCAATAACATTTTGTGTATTCTGCATATAAAGGCTGCACCAGTTTCAACAGGTGACTGAAAGACAAACAATGACACTGTTCATGAGAACGTGTGAAGGAAGAGGAAATAAGCCAAATGCCACCCGTTACCAGGAAATAGGAAAGACAACAAACACTGCCACAGCGACATGCTAGCTTATGAGTCGCTGCTATGTAAAACATTTCACATGGTGTTTTATTTTTGTTAGCAGTCCATGGAGTTATTTCATCCATCCATCCTCTTGTTCTAACCACTTACCCTGGACAATGTTGAGTAGGGGGCACACAGGCTGGGGTACACCTTCCTTTATGGGACACCCGTCCATCACGGGGTAATAATAATAATAGGTACTTTATTGATCCCCATGAGGAAATTGTTTTTACGCCTCCCTCAACTTGCTCTTTGTGGAGTAAGTTATCTGTGAAGGGCAGCCACCTGTAGTGGCACTGAGGGAGCTGGAGGTTAAGGGCCTTGATCAAGGAGCCACAGATATGCTGAGGCTAGGTTTGAACCTGCAACTTCATGATTACAGGGCCACACGCTGCCCACACACATAATAACATTATGGAGAATCTATAGACATCTACTTACTTGGTCTGTGTTTCACAGAGCAGTGACGGGATTTGAGCCAATCCTCACAGCAAACAGGTAAAAGAGGGTGGAAGTATATAAGATTGTTTGCCAAAATGATTTTGCAAATAAGAGGGTCGATATACGAATAAATGCCTATGTATCAGCGGCTGTAGCAGGAGCATTTCTAGCTATTGAAAAGTTCAGGGAGTAAGTCAAGCTTATACCTGGGGCTTGACTTTTTCCTTTTTGAAGAAAGATTGGTATCAGGGCTAATGATGCTCAGAGGGTGCAGGAAAGTGAGCTAATTAGGATTTCAGAACATCGAATCAGGACACGAGCTACAATGTGTGTAAAATGCAGTATATAAACCGCTCACCCCAAACAAAAAAAATTAAATACTGCATTTTAAACAATTAACACAAAATGGATATTCATATAAAAGTACATGTAAGACAAAAACAATCAAGTTTAATAATCGTCACATTCTTCTGGCCATTAGCCACAGGGCATGTTTTTACAACAGAAGCAGTCTGTCATTTATAGGACGAGAAATCGAGATTTAGACATATGAACCCCTTTATTTACAATTTCAAAGCTGAATTTATTCAAATAGATATGTATACTATATACATATTTGCATTCACAAAGAAAACCTGATTTTACAACTTTACAACCTTGTTGGTGAGCTTAACCAAACTAGAGAGAATGGTATATTATACACACCTCCAAGTCTCACTCACAGTACATTGTCCTTATAAATAGTCACACATTTGTGAATAACAAGACGCCTTTAAACTATGCATCAGAGAAATCGACCATTTGTGTTCAAAATCTCAAATATTTGGGGGGGGTGTCGTCAAACATTTCAGGTCCAGTCGGGAAACATTTGCACAAGGCTCGGGTGCACCTGCTACAATTAGATTAAGGTTATATGTTATATTACGTACCTAGCAGGTATTCAGAAGGTGCCTTCATCATCATCTATTTTTTTTTTTTTTTTTTTTTTTTAACACTGAGCTTACTTCCTCTGAGGTCATATGCAAAGTCTACCATAAATATCTAAACCCGGTGGCTCTAATTTGCCTACAGATACAGAAATAATGCATAGCTAGGCAGAGTGGCACTGCAGAGTGCAGCAGCCTGCGGACGGCGGGAGACCAGTCAGTAACCGTTAATATCACAGTGGTGTGCGTGAGAGCGTCACAGCTCTCCGTAGGTACAGGTATCCAGAATGAGACTGACCAGCTGAGAAAGCCAAACCCAAGATCTCCATCCGCCTTTCCCAAGACCTTTACATGTTGTACAAATTATTTACTTAACAATATCCATGTGACCATGAGCAAAAAAAAGGCAAAAGACACAAAATTGTGCAAAATTTCCTGCATCTAAGGACACTTATGTTCAATGACCTGTGAAGTTGACTGATGAACAAGGTAATTCTTATTAACGTGTAGCTAGGACTCGGAGCACACTGTGAGAGAGGTGGCGAGAGGACAAGCCCTCGTACAGCCACCATACTGAATCAAAGTGACTCACTCGTCAGGCAGCCGCCATGCCCATTGCGTACAGGACGGAGCAGAGAGCTCTCATTAAAACAACGTTAGAAGTATTGCTGAAATTCTTTCACAGAAATCTGAAAAGATTTACTCTGAAAAGGCAACAGGCTTCAGAGTGTTTTTAAGGTTGGTAGCATTCACCAATAATAGAGTAAAAGAGTACTGCAGTTGGCTTTCAGAGGGAACTCGTGGTGGCAAATATCACTCTGACTTGTCATAGGCAAAGTGTTATTTGCAGTCAGCCGAGTATAGCAGAAGCCCAAACCATTTGTAAATGGAAATAACACCAGGACAAATAAAGTTACGTGTAAATGAACCTGTTGTAGGTGTGTGAATATGTGTCAATATTAGAGCAATCATTGAAGTGCTGACAGGATACGCTTGGAATCAAAGTAGACGCCACCCAATGAGGCAGCTGAACACAACTAAAATGCATACAGATGTTCAGCATAACCAGGAAGAACTAAAAACACCAGGCTGATGGCCTCACTACCATGTTTGGGCGTCTCAAGCCACTCAGCATAAAAACAAATGTTCAGTCCGCTTTGTTGATCACCGCTGACGTGCCTCAATTCTAAGCCAGCACTCCTTCCCAGATTTTTAGAAAAATCTATTATAATGTTCATAATTTTGAACTTTGGAGGGCGTGGGGTTCTTTGTTATTAGAATTCCCCGATCATCATGTAAGTCACTTGCATATTTAAAAAGTGTGAGTAATCAAAGTGAATTTAAAACAGTCCAGTGGACGCAGGTAGTGTTTTGCCCAATGGAAAACATGCATCTCCTGTACAATATAATACGATTTCAAGGCTTTCCCCCAATTCCCAAAAGAACAGTGCTCCATTTGAGATCTTTTCATCATTCGAGTAAAATGGCTGGCTACGCTGGATACCTCTCTCTTTAATCTTAAGTCCTACTGGAGATCAGCCAGGAGAGTATCTCCCTGATAAAATTACGAGACTATTTAGCAGCGTTGATCAAAGAGGTCAACTACACAGGTCATTCAAACTGAGCCCCACTGCAGAAACAAGAGTACAGCATCATGATATATTGGAGGTCAGATGAGTAGGCCATGTCGACCAAAAATGCACTTTAAAACTGACCAAGAAGCTGAATTCAATTTGTTGATGATTTCCAGTGGAAAAAAGGCATGTACTGCTTTAAAAAAATTTGGACAAGGTCTTCAAGTTGTCTGGCCGAAGGCAACAGGAGATTAATGGCACGTAAGGTGCAGAAGTTTGAAGGAGTGCCTGCCATGTGTAAAACAGGATTACGTTTAAGAAAGGGATGTTTTTGCTTGCTTTTCCTGAATTTGGATGAAGATGTCTACAGTGTCCTTCAGTAAGGTGTCGAAGATGCCATCAGCTAACTGCATCTTGACAAAAAGCTCATCCTTGTCGTAGTTGACCCACTGAGACTCCTCTTCATGTAGCTCCTGGACCTGAAAATAACAGGGGTTTGGTACTTTAGAACAAATTGTTGTGCTTAAGAAAATATATTCTTTACATGCCTTGCTCATGAGGAACTGGAGGTATAGCCATGACATTAATGTCTGAAGTGGCCTATAAGCGCTAATCTCAAAACAACAGCTCATTACCAGAATGTGATCCACTCTGTCACGCTTCTTCCGCCCAAATTTCAGCATTTTTTGCCAGTCTGTTTTCTGGTTCTGGTCTTTCATTAAACCCAACACTTTTAATACTTCAGCGGTGACAAAGGCCTGCATGAAGGGGGACAATGTAGTTTAACATAAACAGGTGAGCGGACAGATGGCAACAACAGGGCAAAATAGGCAGATCAAGTGACACACCTGGACTTCTGCCATGTCGACAGGACATTTCACTCGGCGAAAGTACAAGGAATTCAGACGTCTTGGTTTTGCCCATTGAGGCGGATGGACATCGATATTCTCTGAGAAGATCTCCTGGATGATCTCCCACGTCAGGTCAAATACAGTCTATAGAAAGAAAATTTTTTTTTTTTTTATTGGGATACTTGTCTTGCCAATTCATTTACATCCCACATATATCTAGCCTCAAGCACGGGGTGTTTGCCTAGAAGCTCTTGTAGTGTGGGGTAAATTACTTTATTTTCCATCTTAGGCATATATACATTTGACTAGTGACAAACGTCCAATACCAGTAGAGACCCATGGTCAATAAAATGACAAAATGGTCATTGACCAATCGCTGGTGGGTAGAGAACAGAATGACCAGTCAAGGGCTTCCCAATACCAGCAGACCTCACCTGTCTATAGCTGCGTTTGCTGAGATGCACCATGTCCTGCTCCTGGTTACTACAGCCAAGGTAATCTTCAGGGGCATGTGGTGGAGCTATTCCAACCAGACTCTGCAGACCGTGGCCCAGGTCACAGCTGCTCCAAATCACCTGAGTGGCAGCGCTCACGAGCTGCTCCACCTCAGGAGCACTGTGTGATACCACCATGGCCGGCACCTCCTGGACCTTGGCTTGCTGGGGGGGCTCGGATTTGGCTGGGACCTTGGCCTGCTCTGTTCCCTGGAGGCCTGGAGGTGCCGGTTCCTGCCGCTGCCGCTTCTGCTGTTCCTTGCGGTAACTGAGGCCAAAATCCTCATCAAACCAGTCCTGCTCTTCCCCAAAATCATCCAGTAGCTCCCGGTTCAGCTCCAATACCGCCAGACGTTTGGCCAGCTCCTCCTTACCACTAATACCCAACACAGGGCTTTCCTGTGTGGAGGGGAGTGGGGGGATTTTATTAGAGGCTTTTAGGCATCAAGCATGTAAATAACAGTTGGAATCCTTCTTTCCAACACAAGGTGATCAAATACTGAAGCCAAACAGTATAAATTTATCTTCAAACGTGCATGTAATCAACAAGCAATGAATCTGTTCACTAACAGCAATGACAATGACCAGAAAAAGGGCTTCAATTTAACAAACGCCTCTGCGAGGACGAAAAATGCTTTGGATTTGCTTAACCTTTGTACTTTGATATCAGACCATAGTAAATCTAAACAGAGGTCTTTGGATACATGTCAATATCATTGAGAGGGAAAAAAAAACAAACTGATGGCTCTCCTCTTGCAGAGGTTTGTTATTGGGCCATTGGTTTATTCATTTACCTGATGCATCATGTTTGAAAGGTGAGGGAAACAGAAAAAGCCCAAATTGATGGCCCAAACCATACATGTTTCGAAACTAACACAGTCTGTAAGTGATTTTTCTCCCTTTGTTTATCTAGACAGCGAAGATTAGGAGACGGATGAGGATCTAGACTCACCGGACGAGTGCAGAGTTCTGGGGAGGAAAGCTCCTCCTGCCCATCTTCTATGAAACTGGGTAAATTCTCCAGTTGAGAACTGCAGGTGGTGACATGGTTTGGGGAGAACTCTTTAAGGTCACTTCTGCCCTCGTTATTTCCTTTTAACTGATTAGCAGCCAATATCTTCTCATTTTTATCGTTTCTGATCTTCTGGAACTGCCTAATGGCATCAGACACAAAGTTGTTGAGCAGTTTATCAGTGAGAGAGCTAACAATTTGCTTGTCAAATGTTTTCTCTGCATCAGACTTTTCATTTTGTTGGGCTTCCAAAGTCTCTTTCTCTTTAGTCACAAGATCCAGTAATGGGGTGGAGGCCTTTTCTAATTCTTGCTTTCCTACTTCTGTAATTAACAGGTCAAAGTCACCGGTTGTGGCATCTTCCAGTTCCAAGATGATATTCCTGCTTGTTCCGTTAGGTGTCAGATGCTGTGTCCCATTAATTTTCTTATTAGTATTTAATTTGAGGTCACTAATTTCAAATTTATTAGACTGTAAAATTGGGTCTTTATCAGATACATCTAGTTTTTTCAAGCATTCAACTAAGGCTTCACTGGAGTCAGGGGGTGCCACATTTCCTGACTCACTGCTTCCCCTGGACTGTCTTGTGGCCTGCGAAGTTCTCAGCTTAGACAGATCTTTGGCTTCTGTGTGCTTCTTCTTGGACTCGTCATCAAACTGGTCATCAAAGGAGGAGTCTTCATCTTCAGTGGTGTCCAGATAAACCTCAAATTTATCAGATAGCAGTGATACCTTGTCAGGTGGAGCAAAGATGCCATGGCCTTCCTCGCACTCAAAGTAAACCACCCCATCATAGGTCCCGTTATTACTTCCCTCAGACTTGTCCAGTTCCACGCCTGCCCAGAAGCCCTTTGCAAAGCTGGTCGGCCCTTTGAACCGAAGTGTTCCAGGTTGCACGTTGCTCACCAGGACCCGGTCTCCAATGTTAAAATCAGGCATCGTATCCACAGTTTCTGAGGGGGGAGGGGAACGTGGTGGGAACAGCTCAGGACTTCGGGTCCCATCCTTAACCTCTGGCACTATTTCTTTGGAGTCCTCTACTTGGGCCCATAAACCCAGAAGCTTCTCAGAATGGGAGGTTTCACTGGCAGAGGTGAGTTTTGCAAGAAGCTCTTCACTAATTTCTTCCTCGCTGCTAAATGTGGGAGACTTGCTATAAAGACACTTCTCTGGATCTGCAGAGCCCATGTAACCTTCCTGCGGTGCGGACTCCACCGATGATTCAAAATCATCATGATAGCTGTCCACACACACCTCCGCTGTAGTACTTAGATCCTCCTCCACTGGTGACAGATGATGGGGGGTGTACAAATCTTCCTTGTTAGAAGTCTCTTTCTCAGGTAGCTGCTGGTCCTTGGGCTCCTCAGTAGCAAATCCATTAGGCTGGCAATTGCTAGACATAAGGGCTTCATCCTCAAGGGTCTCTCTTCCCTTCTCTTCACTGATGTGGAGGCCCTTCTCATGCTTACTGCATTTTACTTCCTTCAGCGAGTCCTGCTGTTGATCAGTAGGTGAAATCTTTTGGTCCAATTTCAGGGAGTGAAAACTTCTCCCCGCTGACTCGTCTGAATTCAGTTGTTCCAGCTCTTCTTCCACCTCTGACCTTTGACTGGAAACAATGCTCACAACGCTCTCCTCTCCAGAGTCCATGGACAGTAGCCTGGCGGCTTGGACAGATGTGGACAGGAGTTCAGATGAAACATGGTCCTTTAAACTATCGTGGTGCTCAGGACTTCCCAGCATTGGAGTTGCAGTCAATGCTGGGGGATCTTCATCCAGGGAGCTCTCTTTCGGGATAGGTGTAAACTTATTATGGTCAGATTGTGTGAAGTCATCTAAAGTTTTGGATAAAAAAGAAAAATCAAATACTGTTAAATGACAACACACTGCATAAACAAATATACCAAAATGCTTCATTCTTCCTGTTAGTGAAAATATGAGGGAAACAAGTCTTAAAACAGCAGCTGGAATAAAATCAGCCTGACCTCTCTTTTCCTTCTCTGATTCTTTGACAATGCTCCAGTTTTTCCTTGTTTCTGGCCTGTAGGGTGACGATGAAATATAATGACCTGTCAGGCTCACGGTCATACTACCGTGGCACACAAACACATGGCAGCAGCCTGGCTTTGGGCCTGTTACCTCTGCATGTGTGGGGGTTTGATGCGTGGCTTCTCTGTGGCTGAAGTGGGGGCTTTAATCTGAGGTTTCGCTGTGGGCGTCGCCTCCAGGTCTTTATTGAGGTCGGCTTTGGTCTTCTGAATGAAGTCATTGTAGCACTAAAAACAATATGAAAAACAAAATAAACTGCAAAAACGTCCCTGATGCGGGGGTGGGGGTAAAGCATGGTAGAGAGGACTGCAGAGGCTGCTTATGTTCTATGCCATCCAGAGAGGAACAGGAACAGACCTCCAGCTGCTTGAGCAGGCTGGCCTCCTGCGCTTTCAGCCGCTCCTTGTGACGCTTCTTCTGCTCTCTCTTCAGCTGGTAGACGATGGACTTGCGTTTGCGCAGCTCCTCCTTCAGAGCGCGGACGCGGCTCTCGATGTCACTCTGATCAGAGGTTGGTTCTAAATGGGGGTGGGGGGAGGCATATTAAAAAAACCTGGGTCTAAACAGACCACACAGATCATCCAGTAAGAGGACACACTATATAGACGGTCAGTGGGGCCCCTATATCCTCCAGGTTTCTCCCCACTGCTACTGACCGGACTGCTGGGCTGAGCGGGACTCGCTGGAAGCGAGCCGGTCCGTCCAGGATCCGGAGTGGTGATGCGATTTCCCCCTGCTGCCGTTCTCGGTGTGTCTGGAAGTGCCGGTCTTTGATGGTGGAGACTGATGGACAACGAGCAGAATGGGCAGGTGAGGGGACGCTTGGTGTGGTGCCAAGGTGCAGAGAAGAACAGACCCTTCATACGGTCCAATGAGATGGCAATTTATGACCAAAAAATCTGAATGAACGATGTCTGGTTCAGTTTCCGAAATCACATGAACCATCGGAGAATATTACTCCCCGTAACCGAAGGCCAGTACTCTGCACAAATGTGGAGAGTTAGGTATCATGTTGTATATGTGAAAAACAAATACAGAGACGCAGAGAGACCTAAATTGTTTCCAGCTAATGTTGCAGTGTTTCCAAACTAAAATCAAACCCTCTACAAAAACTCAAACTACACAGCTAGCAATTATTAAGCACTAAAGTAAACATTTCAAACAACGACAACTTCCATACTGCTACACTTAAAACAAATCTAAATAACAGCTTGAGGAATGTTACTGGGGGCATCCTTTCCCCAGAGCGACCTACCAGCTTGCTCTCTGAGTCAAAGTCCTCGGAGTAGATGGAGGTTTCCTCCTGGCTGAGGTCCTTGTGGGTCGAGGACAGCTCGGAGTCGGGGTGCCCGGCAGAAGGACTGCCCAGCTCCGCGGGCACAGAGGGCTCAGTGGGCTGGCTGGAGACTGTCACAGCTGGAGACTGATCTCCATCTTGCCCTGTAAGGTCAGGTATTATTAACCATGCAGAAGAGAAGCCATTTCATGTTACTAATGCAGAAGAGAAAACCCAATAAATCAGGCATCAGTGTTCTGTGGGGTGACCGGGCTGATCTCTCCTGTACCTTTCGGCGTCCTTCCATTGAAGCTGCTGGCAGGGGCACCACCGGGCCCCTCCATGCGGGGGCGCTCTCCTCCCCAGGCGGCCAGGGCACGCTGCTCCATGCTGCGTACCTCAGCCTCCTCGGCGTCCAGACGCTGCTTCCACTGCAGCAGATCCTCCGCATGGCGACGCCGGCGCATCAGCTGCTGCTCGCGCTTGGTGAGGAACCTGCGGGCAGGGAGGGTGCAGGGGTGGGGGCGGGCGACAGGGAACAGTTGGAGAAGAACCAGAGGCAGGCGGCCGGAGAGGGAGAGCGACGGGTTGGGCTCAGAACCACACTGGGAGGCCGGGCTGGGCGTGCCGTGCCACACTGCACACACTTACTTCGGCGGGGCCGACCCAGACCCCAGCAGGAAGGCCAAAGGGGGCATTAGATCACAGCGAGGGGACACCGGCCACCGTGAGTGTGGACATGCCACTGATTTACCGGCCATTTCATTCATGCATTGATTGAGCAGGAGGAGGTTTTAAAAGGCAAGACACCTCTCAAATGAGGACACAAGCAAATCCACCCAGAATTAATACACGGTGCGTAACGCACCAACATGTCTCTGAGGGGTGCGGCTTTGGGATTTCCAGTATTTTGCAGACACATCGCTATTCTGGTTAGAAAATGAAGTTTGCATCTCCTTGTGCTACACAAATGCTGACTGGGCCTGGTGAGTGTGTTACGTCACAATCCGGGCCCTTTCATTGTCTATGTGAGAATCTAGAGTCAAACCTGAAATTTAACTAATAATAATAATAAAAAAAACAGCCCCTGACCACGGCAGTAACATGACAATAGCTAATACTACACTCACAGACACAGAAACTGTTATCCCTGCTAACTTCATCACAAGCCACACGTACTTAAGGGCATTTAGCCAAGATTCACGGCACCATTAACCAGATAAAATGCTATAAATGGTGCATTTTATCATCATTAAATAATTTATCAATTAAGAAGAGAAACGTGTTGCTTTAGCCCTGCACCTTTATTTACTCGGGCTCCCCTCTTAGCCATTTCCATTACCTGCTGATAAATCATCTACTTGATAACGCCTGAAGCCACCCAGAGGTTTGATTTTCTCCAACGCCTGTTTAAGATGGAGGGGTCGTGGGGTCTCGGGTATAGGTGCGTCAATCAGTCTTAATAAACGACAATCAAAGAATGGCCTTGGGGAGCGGCTCTGCATGGCAGGGTAACAGTAAGAGGAAATGCAAGGAGATTCACTCTGTGCCGGAGGAAGGTCTCTGTCGCAAACTGAAAGAGTGCTGCAATGGGCCCCAAGCCGTACCCCTGAGACACATGAGAGCTCTGCACACGGCCCAGGAGGGGAGCCTTGTGCAAACAGCACAGCCATATCAAAGCGAGCACAACCTTTGGCCATCAAACGGTAAACAGTGCCTGTGACCTTCTGCACTTTAGCCTGGTTCACTGGGTCTACGCCGATAACTGCTTTAAGATGTCAATACATTCCCACATGCTACACACTGAAGTTCACATTCTTTTGTTATTGTGACCGAGGCTAGCAGGCGGGAATTCTACATTTTGACATGATCTGAGAATGGGTAGAAAACATGGCGGGTCACAGAAATGAGAAGATAGGGCGTAGGTGCTCTGTGCTCACGCTGTGGCCAAAGCGCCTGCTCGTTTGAACAAGGCAGCACCCACCCCCCCTCATCTCCCCTGGGAGCTCCCCAGCAACACCACCCCTCCCTCCCACCACTTCCACCCGCCTCCCCGCGGGGGCAGAATGAGAGCATGCTCCATGGGACAGCGGACAGGAGCCGACAAGGCACCAGAAGAGGCGTGGGCACTGTACCTGACCAACTGGCTGTAGATAAACTGCTGGAATTTGGGATGGAGGTTGGGGAAACAGACACTGAGAGAGGCCCAGTGGTGAGCCGTAAAGACAGAGAAGAAGTAGTGGACAGGAGAGCAGTGTCTACAAAATAAAGCAGGGGAGAGGGGGTTTGTTTTAAAAACATGAGGAGCAGAAACCGATGGGGGACAGAGGGTCAAGGATGGTGTGAAAAGCACAGAGAACAGGGGAGGGGAGAGAAGAGTGAGTAAACATGAGATTTACTGCATTTGAACGTTTCCCTTTTCACCACACGGCGTGACTCAGGGAAGATGGAACCACAATGCACATCTGTGAGTGCACCGCTAACCCGGTATGTAGCATGTGAGATAAAAGTTTGATTAGCACATCTAACTGAGGCACACAGCACATTCAAGTCCTGAACAGGTAGTAACAACAGCTTAGTCTCACCCTAAACCAACTTAAAATTGACTGGAATAAAAATGAAAAAACAGCTTAAGCAGATACGAACCGTACTGTTTTAAGGGTGGAATGAAATGCCCACAGAGGGGAAAGCATGCCCTTTCACCCCAGGAACGCTGCCGTTTCTCCTGATCGTTGTCTAAGTAAGACCAGGACAAACGGCTAAAAGCAAGTGATGTACAGCAGGAAATGCAGGTTATGAGGACGCCTGAGCTCTGTAGGGAAGCTGCAGAGTTACAGTCACGCCCCCTGCTGTTCGCTGGTGTAAAAATGAACAAATCAATGGACATGAAAAGGCACAGTGCATGTTCATGGCGGCGTTAGGTACACACTGTCCCATTAAAGCGACCAAGAGCAGAGCCACCCCCCCTGAAAGCTGCGGAAAAGCTCCGGGGGCCGCATGGAGCACGCTCCCATTCGCAGGCGTGGCCCCGCCATGCCTCCACCTGGCCCGCAGGGGGCTGGGCGCCCTATTTCTGCGGCAAACAATGGGGCTTTGAGAGCACGATGAGAGCACTGAGGACGGCACGGCGTCGGCCCCGCGCTCCACAAGCGGCAAGCCGCTGTGCTTTATAATTAAGGCTGAGGTGACCTGCCGGCATGTCATCGGGAGGCCTGCCTTTCGGTTAATGACACACCAGCCACTGGGCTCTGCGCTGTCGCCTGTGTGATGTAAACAGTGCCTCGTGCTAATTGTGGAGCATGAATTAAACCCTAAAAGCGGCATTAAACCTGCCAATTGTGGGATCCCTTAGGTCAGGGGAATCCGGAAGTTAGGGCAGCGCAGAATTCATTTCTGAATGATAAAAGATTTCCTACTGATGCGAGGAGCAGACATTTTTTCTGTTTCTCTGACGGATCACTGGGAAATGTTTATGCCCCAACTACTATGGCATCAGTGAAATCACCCTGAGAATAGGCAGGCCCCCATGCACATGCCCAGAGCGCCCAGCATGCCCGCCCACCCCCATGGTGCCACAAAGCATTACATACGCTATCCTGCCAGCGCTCCGGCACCTCCTACTGCCAGTCCAACGTTAATGTTGTATTGTCATCTCAGCCTTACTTATAAAAAAAATGGCATCCTGGCTGCCAGTGTTTGAATTGGAAAGGCTGTCACTCCCAAGTAGCCCTTATATCAGTGCAATTAGACTTTAATTGGAGAAGCAGAGCTGTAAGTCTGTAATGACATGGAGATTATGGGTGTTAGTTGGGAATGACACTAAGGATTAGGGTTAGTGACGGTAATTCCGCAAAGCTCAGGAATGGCGCACAGCAGCGTTGCAGCCTTCCTGAGACACACACGGACATAAGAGCTACTGGCCGACACAGGAAACCCCAAGGAGCAGCCAGGCAGGGTGGCCGCGGTGGGAACAGCGGGGGGGTATTTACTTCTCATCCATGTGGCATCGCATTTTCTTCAGCTTCTGCATGATGCTGCTGGTCTCGCTGCCTGACACAGAGAGCGAGGAGGGGCTGCGAGTGTCCAGGTCCGTCGCACTCAGGCTGGGGACGGCTGCCTCGTCTGCTGTCTCTGAGATGGTGGCGTCCTGTGCGTGGGGGGGGGGGGGGGGGAGGGGAAGGGGGAGGGGGTGGGGGAGGAGAGGATGGTGGGAGGAGAGACGGGGGGGGCGGAAAGAG
>JABFEA020000036.1:23121535-23134066 GCA_019775915.2 Cyphomyrus plagiostoma
CCCCCCCCCCCCCCCCCCCCCCCCCCCCCCCCCCCCCCCCCCCCCCCCCCCCCCCCCCCCCCCCCCCCCGCTTTAATAAGCTGAAGGACACTCCATCCAAATAAATTACTTTTTTGAATTTTTGAAATAATTTATTTTTTGGTATGAAAACACCAACTATACAACAACAGTTTCAAAGTACTATATTTTATAACCGTACACATCTGGTATAACATTAAATGCTGTCCGTTATTCGCAGAAAGCTATGAAACCAAGAGACTCCTCCCCATTGACCCACTCTACACAGGCAGGTGCATCCTAAGCATTTAAACATTTCAGTTGGTCTTATACTCAGCAAGATGGAGGGGAATATTTTGCAGTGATTCCACACGTGTGCAGATTTTCTTTGTTGAAAGGCTGATCAACTTTAGCTAAAACCCGACTGATTAAACCAGTCCTCTGTGCTCAGCACAATCAGGCTGTGCTCAGAGCTGCAGATCCACATGGAAAAGCAGCTGATGGACGATGGATGTAACTGTAGATTTCACAGCACTATTTTTACCACGGCCTGCAGGAGCTGGACGCGCGTGACAAGGCCAGCCTGAAACACCATCATCAGGGGAGGCGGCCCGGCATTCCCATGCTACACATAGCAATCGTTTCTGCAAAGCACACCGGGTCCATTTTCAATGGTACCGGGACAAATCGAGGCTTGCTGTACCACTGCTGGCCAGCATGGGCATTGAGGGGCATCTGTACTATGCTGAAACATGCAGGATGGCACAGGCACGCTACATTAACGCCTTCATAGAACCCCATACAACACACAACATAAATAACTTTGGCTTTACCCCGTTAAAATTTGTCCAAAAAGTATCCAAGTGTCAAGAGTCAAATTTCCCCATGCATATCAGACAAGGAAACACACCAAATCAAAAACCATCATAGGACACAGAGGAACAGGAGCCGACAGTAGAGGGCCCACACCTGGATTGGAATCCGCTTTGTGGGTTTTTCTCACGGGCTTGGAGCTCGGCCTGTCCTTCTCCACGCTTGTAGACTTTGGCTTGATCTCTCTGCTTTCTATGACAGAGAAACACAACCCTCCATTAAAGCAGATAATCAGCAGACACTGAGGTGTCAGCGCTACAATGCTAAGCTTTAGGAAACCCCAAAAACCTCTGCAGTGGGAACCTCCAAGTTCAATCGTACTTTACAAGAAAGAAAAGTAAGAATAGTATATAGAAGGGAAAATGCATAAAAACTAACTTTGTAGCGGCTCAAGTTTCCAAATTTGTCTACAGAAAGTTTGGAGCGGCAAAAATATAACCAGGCCTCGATAAATGGATACTTTGTTCATTTTTTTCTATTTGCATTATGTGATTCAACAACTGAATAAACTGCAGGGCAGAAAAAAAATTTATGTAGCACCCAAAACTATGCATTACTTAGTGTTTCAGCGATGCAACTGCTGAGCGGCACAGACACCAGCGCACAAGAATAAATGCTTGCATAGGTCAGGGTGTAGGCGCGACACATAAGTATAAATCAGCCTTAAGGATGATAGTAGGAACGAGGGAGAGATAGAGAGGGAGAGCCAGAAAGAGCCAGGCAAGGGGTTGAGAGAGGGGCATCCATCTACTCCAGTTTCTCTCTGGTGCCCAGCTGTTCCTGCTAGGGCTTGAATTTGAAGAATGTGCTCTGTCCCCCACCAGTTTTCCCACTGAGTCCGCTGGCACATTCCCGTTTCCTCAGCCAGTGCCTACCTGACGGCTGCAGCGGCACCTCCCTGTCGATCTCGCCCCTTGCCTTTTGGGGCTCCTCCTCCTGCCACACTTTCCCATCAGGCGTGCGGATCCTCATCTCACTGGGGTTGAACCCTGACAGCAGGCAGAATCCTTTCAGTTCAGGCCAGGGGGCTTCCCCAGATTTTGCATCTGGCCAAAAGGCCTCCGTACGGTGCCTGTACCTTTGTAGACGGGCGCGGGAGGGGCAGCAGCCACCTTGCGTACTTTAGCGGTGGGGACAGCCAGTGTGCTCTCGAGGCCATTGGCGACCAGCAGGGGGCGCTCAAGGTGGCCCATCCTCGCCTCTACCGCCACGGCCTCCTCCAGGTGCTCACGCTGCCTCCGGATCCTCTCCTTCAGTTTCTCCAGCTTGTCATCAGGCTGCCTGCGCCTCAAGCCCTCCAGACGGCGGGAGGCGGAGCCGGGGCTAGAGGACTGGGGAGCCTCTGGGGACCCCTCCCACCGAGGCTGGCGCAGGGCATCAAGGGCAGATCGATCGTTGAGGTAGCGCACCACTGTGCTGTCCAGCGCCGAAGACAGGATGCTCCCTGAGTGGCGGGTCTGCTCGTCGCGGGTGTCCCGTAGGTACACCAGCCTGCTGAGCTGGGCATCGTGACAATACAGGGAGGGGAGCTCCGAGTGCAAAGTCTGGGCTTCAAGTTGGGATGGAGTCAGCAAGGGCGGGGTGGGTTCCCTGAGGGGAAAATGCCACACACAGTAACTGCTACTGAACACGCACTCACACAGCACAGACACAACAGCAGGAACTGACAGGCACCAAAACAATAGTGGCAGAATTACCCCCTTGTCAGAAACCTGCAATTTGACCATCTGCAGTTTGGAAGGCCACATTTAAAGTTGATTGGAAACTAATGCTTATACAATGTTTACTCAACAACAGCAGAAAGTAAACCTCTCAAGCCTTTAGTCTAACATACAGTACTAGTCAATACACACCTTGTGAAAATTATCACCACATGACGACCGTAAATGCACCCTGAGATTAAGTAGTATTATCTTGTGAATGAAGAAAAAAAAAAAGACGGATAGACAGATGACCTGGCTTATTGGGGTAACTTGTCCGATTTAAGGTACCACAGATTAAATGGACTTCATATTCGTTCACTTACATTCTGCCCAGACTACCTTAAATCTGAAAAGTTACCCCGATAAGCCAGTAACTGCTTCGTAGTACAGGCCACTGGTCTGAGATAAGTTGATCAAAGAGTGAGAGCATGGCAGCCAACTTGCGCCCAGAACCAGTGGAAACTCCTACAAGACTGTTGGAGAAGCGTTCCAGGTGGCTACATCTGGAAGCTGGTTGAAAGAACGCCAAGAGCCTGCAATGCTGTCATCGAAGCAAAAAGGAGCTGTTTGGAGGAGTCTAAAATTTGTGTAAATTTTGAGATGGTCTCTTGGTTGTTGCAATGTCTGATATGTATTACTTAATTGCCTCAGAGCCTTTTCCTGAAAGGTGAATAAAATAGGTGAAATAGAGAAATTTATTAAAAGCAGGTGTTTTTCAATAACATTATTTTACAAAGGCTGAAAACGGGCATTAAAATATTCTTGTTCATTTCAAACCTAAATGTCTGTTTTTAAAATGCGTGTATTCTACTACCATAAACCGGCAGTTTCCTTCAAGATTATTTCTCCGTCTGTCAATCTGTCATATAGACCCTAACATTAGATGTGAGGAGAGAGATCTTTGGATAAAAGTCAAATCATATTTTAAGAGCCATTGACAAAGAACTCCAGATAATTGCAAAGGGTTCGCAAACTCTCTCACAAGCACACTACTGACCTGTAAGAAGCAAGCGGCTCCCTGAACTCCACACAGTTGAGCCTCCTGACATTGCTGTCCAGCGTGGTGGCCCTCAGGGGACTGCGGGAGCTCTTCTCTGGGCTGCGGCGGCTGGGAGCTCCAGGCTTAGAGAGACTGGGGTCAGCCATCCGTCCATCTGCCAAGGAACATAACAGGAAGCAAAGGTTATAGCTTTTGCAGAGGATATCCAATGCAAGCTGAGTTATGACAGAAATAAAACAGTGTAACACAGCTTTACGGAGACCGCCGCTGACTGATAAAGTTGCATGCAGCTTACACTTTCATTTCAGTCTTGTGGAAAAACAGCACCATAACACCATATTATCAAAAAAGCAAACACCCCCTAGCAGCACCTATTTCTGGCATCACAGACCACAAATGCTCTGTCTCACCTCTGCGGCTGACCTTCCTCGAGCGGCTGCTGGGGACCTTCTTCAAGTCCATGAGCGAATCTAAAGCCACGGTGGTGCCGGGGGGGGCCTCCAGTCGGTTTTCGATGTGCCGTAACTAGGGAGAGACGGCATCCCATCCGGGATTACGCTCACAAGCATTTATTGAAGGCGAGTCACAGAGCTTGGAGTGTACGGCCGATTGCTTGCTGACACAATGACTGAAGGCACAGAAGGCTGGACAAGGTCACTTAACTGTCAAATATCAAAGCATTTAGGCAATGAACTCATATCACACAAAACACAGCACGTGCTGCTCAGCCAAGCAATCAAACATCTTTACTCACAGCCGCTTTGGTCTGACTCAGACTCTTCCAGGCAGACGACAGCTCTGAAACAGCAAGGGTGGGGAAATCATCTAACTATTGAACCTTCTGAACCTTTACTGTAGGAAACCTATCAGCACTTAAGCACATGCAAGAATGTAACCAACGCAGATGTATAAGCTATCTCACTGTAAACATCCTCTGCAGGCATAGTGGTTTCCTCCCACAGACTGCGTCACAGTGGAACAGGACACAGTGACCCGTGCCAAGGGACGTCTGTCTCACAATGGGAACGTGACACCAGCAGTGTCCCATTTCTTAACAAAACGCGTGCACGTATAGCAGAAAGCACATGCTGCAGCACTGTGCTTGACACTCTGCTCCTTGATGCAGTAGCAGCTTTTTAGCTTTCAGTTTCACATTCCCAGTGCTGACACTGGTTGTTTTTGCATACACGGTTTAGTTGGAAATGGAATGTTTGGAAGCCCCAGCAGTGTCTGTAATGCAGACACTGAGCACATACACCGACCAACCCCACAGAATGCTCTTAAAGAGGGGTTTCCTAAAAGCTCGCTGTAAAGCAGTGACTACACCCTATAGGTGAGGAATAAGCCAAGGTGACAGCACCTGTGCACATTCTGCAAGCTCATGACTGACCCATTTCGAGCCTCCAAAGAACACTAAGACCTATGCAAGCAGAAAGCTGCAGAAGCTGAACTGTGCGTGCAAGACCAACGCCTGCATGGAGTTTACATGAGAAGGGTCTGACCTCCCCCGGTGTCCGCTCCAACAGCCTGCGGCGCCGTCGGACGGGACACTCCAGTTAACTTGAGGTTCCACATTGCTCCTATACACCTAGGTGGCGGTGGGGAGTGGGGGCAGGAGAGGCAAGGAAGCTGTTTTTAGGTCATCTGGGAGGGCTCCAGTTATCTAAACTTTTTCACACAAATCTGTGCGCCAAGACACACAAATTTTAGGTCTAGAGCAAATAATGCATGTGTGTTCTATTTTGCACACTCAGGCACACGCACGCGTCCGCGCGCACACACAGACACACACACATAAGAGGAGTGGGAAAAGGAAAGAGGCTGACGGTGCACCTGCGTCTTCCTAAAAGAACGCTGACTGGGGCTATTTTGCTCTCTACATGAGGCCAAGCTGCACGTTACGAAACAGGCGTGGGCATTCATGCAGTGCAGAAAGAAAAGTAGTGGGAAAGGGGAGGGCGGGCAAAACGAAGAGGCCCATTTCTCCATATGACAATCGGCAGGTCGAAGTGAGTGAAAAATGACAAGATAGCAGGCAGCCTAACTGGAAAATGCCTCCCGTGTGCTGTTATCTTCAATACACGAAAAGCAAACATGCAGTATGAAGGCTCTGTAACTTATTCCTGGGAGAAAAGAGTCTGTATTTTGGAGCAGTATATTTCACCCTGAGGCATTCCAGTCATATCAATGCAGTTTTTCTTCTAACAAATATGACACAGTGCTGAGAACCCCACCCCACCCAATCTGAAACCAAAACAATGAAAATGGTTGTGTTTTCAGAAGAGGCGTTGAGACTTAAGCAGAAGTTATCCTCAAGAAATGTAAAAATAAATACAGATAAAAAATACAAGATATTATATTACAAATAAATTTAAACTGCATAATTTGGCTATATTTCATCGCTATAAGCACATAACCTCTTTATAGCATTGGGGAAAAAAAAGACAATGCTTAAAAAAGCAAATATTAAATCTGCTTTGCGCTCATATTTCACAGAACCACAGAAAGCTTCTTGCCTGAAGAATCCATCAACCATAAAATCACGTGAGAGACCTACTTAACACCCGAGCAGTAACCGAGAATGCACTTCTCCTCATTCCTCCTTTCCATCGAATGCCACAAGGCCCACCCTCATGGCAGCGCAACTATGACAACGATGTGGAACTGTACACAAAAAGAGCCTAGGCAGACATGCAAGCTCCATTCTGATCCAATGACGAAGACCGATTCACCCTCACGCCACATCAATTCAAATAAAACTTCCAATTAATTCTTATATTAACAACCAATAAACAATCCCTCAACATCCAGTGCAGGAGTACATTCATGAAAATATTTACTGAAAACGCCACATTACGTGATCTTATAAAACAGGCAACCGGGTTACTTAACACCAAAACAAGTCAAGGACCTTACATTCCACAACATGCCCCAAAGCACATACCAGACTGACAATACAACCATCCATTTAGCACTTAAATACACTGGCTTGGAAATGTTGCATACTTAAGATTCACCTTTCACAAACGACACAGAAATTCCCACACTTTTCAGAGTATTGGACAGAAGACATGCCATCTAGGTATCAGAACCATAAAATAACCCTGAACTGAAAGCAAGACACAGATAGCTATGTGCCTAACAAGTTGATTAATATTAAAAGAGGCCATTAAAATATCAGTTTTAGCCACCATTTTAAAGATGAAAGCAAGCATGACATTTGTTGCAGTTGTGAACTGCAGATTCTTTTGCTAGTGAAGATTATACGACTGTAAGAACCTCTCATTTCACATTAGTAGAAATCTAAATGTGCAACAGACATACAGCCATGCACAACTACAGCAGCAATACAAGAGCCTGTAGAATCAAGACCCAAACAGGCTACCATTACGTACCATATTAACAGTTATTACTTTCAAAGCCTTTCAGTAATGTAGCAATAATAAAACTGCCTCGGGTTGATACCTGCCTTGCACAACTGAATTACCTGCACTTCATTAACAAGCAACCTATTTTATCAAGATGATTTCAGATGCCCAAAGATCATGGCAGCTGACTGACTGCAACAGCCACACATCTATTAAATAATAATTAATAATAATAAAAAAAACTCTCAGTGCTTCTAAATTTGAGTTCCAAAGGGAAACGGTAAGGGAAACTTGGGCGGTGTTTAGTGAAGATGTATACATAAGACAGAACACAGTATGAACCGGTAAGATCATAGATGCAGGTCATCCACTACAAGGGTGCAAGAGGAACAAATAAATAATGTATGTTTTTAGTAAAGACATTCCTTTATGCCTGAGTCAAGCAACCGACTTGCCAAAGTCCAGGAGAAGCTACTTGCCTGCAATGGAACTGATCACACAGACTTCATAGCACTAACATGATGACGGATCCAATGTCTTCGTAACCCTTTTACCACCTGCCCTTCGCTCGCGGCGTGCTAACTAGGGTACATAACGGAAAGAATCCAAAATGTATGTGAGAATTAGTCATTTCAATGTGACTGAACGAGGAAAACGGATTTCCTAGTGAATGCAACGTTCCCAGCACCCAGTTATCAGTTAAACAATTAAAGAGAATTCGTGGTGGATCCCCTCATCTAACCACAAAAAGTAAATTATCGCTTGACTAGGTTTCACACTTCCAATGCAAACTATGACTACCGAACTGCAGACTTTTCGATAGTTAACCAGGAGTCACTGATACAGGTGTCCCTGGTGACAGGTCACCTGACAAAACACTCGACAGAAGGCGATCCTGTCCTGTCAGACAGGATCAGACAAGATCACGTAAAAACCATATAACAGCGTCATACACCGAATACGACTAGGAATAACACGCAAAACTTTACTGCAGCTATTTTAAAGTATCCATCCCACATAACCGGGCTAATAAAACCATCCTATAATAACTGTAATAAAACTACTCAGAGCGAAAAAATACCACGCTGAACAAGGAGTCTAATTTTCGATATGGTCTCATTTTATTTAATTTCTAGAAGACATAAACAAAAATAAATACCATGACCGGGGACACTAACCTTGGGGCGGCGTCATTCAGTCACACAGCTTCTACGCCGAAGTGTCATCGGTGGCCGGACCGCTTCGGGCTGAATAACCGGCCGGGGAAGCCACCAAGGAGTGGGAAATATCAGAACGTCCTTTTATCCTTTAAAACCGAAGCGGAAAACAATGGAACATCCGCGTTACTAGCCGGCTTGCCTTGACAGCACGTTAGTTCTCTCGCTCTCTACAGCCGGCTAAGCGAACAAACTCGCTGCAAGCGAATTAATCAGCTCGGCCGGATATCTACGGTCATTCTCATGTTTTCCCAACCAGAAGTATAGGTGGAAAACCTATCCGTACATCTCAGGAGGCAGGAACGACAACATGTCCGGTGAACTGCATGGCTACCCGGCGTCTCCAGGCCGCCGACCCAGGTAACGTAACGGTCGCCGGCGCGGCTAGCGCGGAGGCTACGGAGAAGACAACTTCAGGAGCCGAGTCAAAACGAGACTGTCCCTTCGAGAACTTCTTTCCAGGGATTAGATTAAATACCCATCACCGAAACGGTCCCCTTTTTGCCGGTCAAGAGCGAAAAAAGCCGTAGATAACCGTTCACTGTCCGCCATTAACTAAACAACTGGGAAGGACAGGAAAGAGGGAGGTGGGAGAGGCGCGTCTAATCGCGGGAGTAGTGAAATATCGCGAGATCTTGGGCGTAAACGCTCACGAGGTCCCAGGAAAAAAGTTCAGGTTTCGTGTATATAGGAAGCTGACTGTCAGAAAGACATTGTAGCTGTTAGATACAAAAATATGAAGAAAGCAGGGGCATAGGAAGAAAGGGAACTTGTATTCCCCAGAATTTAAATTAGCTTCATTCGCCCCCCCAATAAACAGACCTTTGTCTTTACCTTATTACGTTGTGTCGCCAAATGTAAAAATTTCTCCTACGTTATTGAAAGTGAGCTCTCATTAGTACATTTTTTAAAACTTAATTTAATTTAAGGTTAAGTCCTACCTTGGACGAAAACACTTTCAAAATGTTTTATTCCAAAACAGGTCACTGTATTGTGCATCGCAGAATCCATCTGAGACTGTTGGTAACGGATAACGACATCCTAACATGAAGAAATACGCCATGGATTTTTTTTGTCTTTTGGTCACTGTCCTTGTAAGTTTGAGTCGGGTTTGGGGATTTGAATATACACAGGGGCACAATGCTGCTACTCCATTGAAAAATCAACAATATGTGATATATCACAATTATTTATAAACCACTGCTGCTTCAAACCTCTAGGGTTGGAGTCTTAAATTCCACCATCACTGTGTGTGTAGAGTTTGGATGTTCTTCCCATGTCGAATTCTCGTCCTCAGCCCAAAGTCACCTCTCCCCATTCTCACCACGTTCTACACATCGACAGACATGTCCTGATCATACTGCATCACTTGGCAGTTGGCAGTTGGGAACTGTGACATCTCTGACCACAAGAACCTACAACATATAGTGCATGCAGCCAAGAAGATAATTGGAACGTCACCTTTATGAAACAGTGCACCTATAAGGCCGCTGGCATCGTGGAGGCCACACCACCCCTCCCCTTCATCTTTTTATCCCCCTTCCATCTGGCAGGAGGTACTGAAGCATCCCAGCTGGTTCTGCTAGACTCAGTAACAGCTTCTTTCCCATGACTCTCCAGACTCTGAACTCCTTGCTGTCCTTTTGCCCACCGATTTGAACTGCCGTGCACCAGTAATTTTATGCCATGTACACCGTTACTGCAATAAATCACATGATAATTTTTATATCATTTATTTATTTTTCAAAAGAAACATGTCAGTGTATTTGTGCAACAAAATCTTTTCAGAAATGTGAGCTTTAAGTTCAGTTTTGCTACGTTGCATTGCAACACAAACACACAACATCGTCATAGCAGGCAAGCACATCTATAGTTTCCATTGCTGTCAGGGTTTTTATTAAAGTACATTTCTTTTTATTTAACAGATGCTTTTATCCAAAGTGATGTACTTTTAATTTGAGAAAGGGTCGGTCAATCCTTGGGGTAACTGAGGGCTAAGAGCCTAGCAAGGGTTGCACAGTGACATCACTCTGCCAGTCTTGAGTTTGAAACCAGCAACATTCTGATCTCAGACATAGGGCCCGACCCCCTTGAGCCACACACTGCCCCCAGTCTTCATATTCATTGTGTCCCTTAAATGCCCACTCCTGATGACTCAAGAATTAAATCTTATTAATCAGCCTTTTCAGTGTCTCATGGTTTTTCATCACCAAGGCAAAAAAGAAAACCAAAAGCCAAGAAAAGGGTAATTCTTACTAACTCATTACTGTAACATATCAATTTTTCCAAGAGTACAGACACAATTTTTAAAGTGACTTTTATCACAGAAAAGCTGAAGTTTTGAAGTAAATAATCAAAAATTGAGTGGCACTATCATTATTCTTGCAGGTGAGCAAGAAGTAACACCGCTGCCTTCCTGTCTGGAGTGGCATCGTGGGTCCTGACACGCCTACAGCTGCTGCATTCTCTCTCTCAGATTCCTGCCTCCCCCCAGAGGGCGCTGGGTAAGTGAGATGGGGGAGGAGCAGCTCACAGGGGCGAGACTAGTGAATAGTAGTGATGGAATGACTTGTCCTCAGCCCACCTGAGGTCTGCCTCAGAGAAAACCTGACTCGATTTTTTTTAATTGAAACTGCTGACACACATGGCCTGTGTTTGCCCTTCAAAAATCTGGCGGGAATATTGAGTGCATTTCCAAATCAGTGCTATAAAGCACCTCTGATGTTAATGGCCTCTCAGTGTCTGCCAAGGGAATGCTCAAGGCAAATGATAAAAATAGCCGTAATCTGTAACATCTGAGATCACTCAGGCTATCGGTCACTGTCACTGAGTGGTGACAGTGCTGTAAGTTCAGCAATGAAGCCTCCTTTAGTGTTTGCCAAAAGGGTTCCCCTGCTCAATGCAGTCTGGGAAAGACTCCAGCCCCCTGGAATCCTGGTTGAAAGATGGATGGTTCTAATGTTTACTGTCAGATGGTCTTTCCTTTAAGTACCACTATATTCGATGATAAAATTTCACAGAAACATCACTGCTTTTGGGGCCATAACCTATTAATCTGGATCAAGGATTTTTATTTGTCATTGTGCAAGTGGATTGCATAAGTGTTATCTCCGGTCTGTTAAATAGATTATGTGTTTTCTGTTGTTCTTATAGATTTCTAATGTTTTACATTCTACAGGTAAGTGACTGAAGCCATGGCGGCTTGTGATTTCTGCAGACAGGGAGAGGCGGGAGCCACAGTGGGTGTGCAATGCAGTTCTGGCTTCCAGGATTCAGGAATAAAAAAATTGTATTTAATTAGCAAAACCAGGACCGTGGTTGAAATGGTAAAAGTGAAACAACAGAGAGCAGAGGGAGGGTTGGGCTGTTATCAGGGCACAAATGCCACAGAAGAAGAGTCAGACTCGGAGGAGGCCGATTTGCCTCATGGCCTCTCTGCCCTCGGCCAGCTTATTGAAATGCAGTGTTTACCAGTCCATTCACACAAACCTGCTGGGTTAAATATAGGTCCAAGGTCATAAAGAGCTGGTAATTACAGTTAATAGCAACAAAAGCCAGCGATCAGTAACGCTGGGCTCCCTACTGCCCCATGAAAAATGGTTAATGGACCCTGCAGCAGTACAGAGGGAAAACTCACAGCGTTGGAGGTGTGATGCAACAGTCCTGTTAATTGCAGTCTGTAAAACATGTCTGTGTTAATATCAGCAAAACTGTACCCGTGCAACATCAATCCTAGAGCAACATAAACTGTTAACTTAAGATACAGAAGGCTAATGCTACCTTCTAAAATATTACTCATATTGAATTTAAAACAGGAACTTACGACTAAACTGGTGAATCTGATTTCCTGGTGCCTGTGGCTAAGCACACGAATCTGGTCATTACTGCCACCAAGTGGTTGATCTGTATAATACAAACTTTGTTTTTTTTAATCAGAAAAATTGCATATTAACAGTTTATATACAGATGTTTAAGGGTCATGCTTTCCAGACGTACAGAGGCTTGCCATTTAATGTTTACGATCTCCGAATTTGTCTTTCACTAAAATAAAATAAGTAATTGTCATTGTCTCCATGACGCTGTAGTGAATAACTCGTTATGGAACATGCGTGAGTGAATGGAATTGGAATTGTGTAACACAGGGGTGCCCACACTTTTTCGGCTTAGGACCTACTTTTAAATTGCAATGCAGTATACCCACAACCATGCAGTGTGTATGTGTGTGTGTGGGTGTGTATATATATATATAAGTCTGGGTTTCCCTGCTTAGACTGCTGCCCCCCGCGACCTGACCCAGATAAGCGGTAGATTATGGATGTATATATATATATATATATATATATATATATACACACACACACACACACACATAC
>JABFEA020000036.1:23134166-23145210 GCA_019775915.2 Cyphomyrus plagiostoma
CTCTCTTTGTATATATATATATATATAGATATATATATATATATATATACACACACACACACACACACATACATATATATGTGTGTGTGTGTGTGTGTGTGTACAGTATATACACATAAACATACAAGAACACTGATTATACTTTATATACTGTACGTATATGTCTGCAAACCTTACATCACTGCATGAACCCTCACAGCACAATACAATTCAATACATTGACAGTTTATTACTTTGTCCGGCTTCCCCACTCATTTTTTATATCCCTTCTTTAGTATATATAAATTGGAAGGCTAACTGGGACACTTTCGTTGCTTGCTGGAGTTTTGCATCAGCTCGTGATACATAAGTGTTTTGTTTCGGTAACCTAATATAATAAAGTTTTAATATAACAAAGTTTCAAGTGGTGAATGCCAAAGGGGTGGACAGATGATAGAGGCTATAACATTTAAAGCATTTTTTTTTTAATGTTGTGCGATCTACCTGCACTACCTTTACAATCTACTAGTCAGTTGGCGATCGATGTATTGGGCACCCCTGGTGTAACTGGTTTCAGGTCCAAGTGCAGAATCTCTATGCTAATATTTGCTCTATTTATACCTATAAACTACATATGGTCATAACAACCGGAAATCATTGGCTCTGTATTTAGTACAGAATACACATTTATGGAAGGTGACATTTACAAATCATCCTGATCAAACTATGACCAATCATGTTTTTAAAGTGCTCAGGTGAGGCAGCCTCAATTCTAGATAGTACAAGATAATTTGACAGTCTGTTACATGGATCTGTGGTGATGATTACTTTTGTTTAGTCAGTACTTAATCTACCCCTGTTAAGACAGGCATGGTGAAGGACAAAGAGATGATCCATGTAGTGACTCTCAGGTAGAAGGGGGTTTATTAGAAGAGCAAACAAATAAGAAAACAAGGCAAACCATGAGGGTCCTAAACACCAGCTGATAGAAAACAGAAATTAAAGCTGGAAGTAGCACAGGAACAAACACAGCGCATACATCTAATCAGACAGAAATACAACCACAATGTCTAACACAGGAACAGAATGAGGTCAGGGACTTATATACAACGATAACGAGGGCTGCGTGACGGACAGGTGCAGACTAAAACAATTAACCAAACATTACAGCTGGGAACAAGACACATGTTAGGGTTATTAACAAATACTTAAGGGTTCAACACTAAGAGAAACTAGGTTGGAAAGACTTAGAGGGTCACAGGCAGGAATGAGCCAAGAACCAAAAATGAAAGAAAAAATACAAACATGGTGATCCTGATCTCTGGCCTGCTCCCGACACAGTAGAAGGAAGACCTGGAAAACAGCCACCTGTTTAACCCAATAAGCCGCACGGTGCTCTAAGGAACCCAGAAACACACTAGAACTGGGGTCACCAACCTTTTGAAACTGAGAGCTACTTCACAGGTACTGAGCCATTCGAAGGTCTACCAGGTTGAAACGCCCTCCTTAACTTATCTAAACTTTATGTACAATAAGCATGTTTTAAATGCTTTTTTTTAAAGATATTGTCATTTTCAAATCTATATAGATGCAAAAGTGTTTAAAGAGGAATAGCAAAAGGATAAAATTTCATTTTAGATGCTGCTCACTGGTGGGTTGTGCTATTTTTAGTCCACTGGTGATTCATGTGGTCCTTGGGGGCATCCTGGTGCCTGCAGGCACCATGTTGGTGACCCCTGCACTAGAAGCTAAGAATACAGGATGGCCAGCGTCATCTGCTGGCCAAACCGGGAAGAAACGTACTGAAGGGGGCAAGACAAGGACCGATCCTGACATCCCCATTCTGTGCTGGAATAACAAACAATCTAAAATCTTTAGGAAAAATAGCTTACTTCAAAAATAATTTGGTGTGCATCTCTGTTACACGGTGGCACCGTTGGTCTCACTATTGGCACACATCTCTCAGGTGGGGGTTCACATGCCATGACCGGCTGTATGTGAAGTTACATTCCCTGGGTTGTGTGAGATTCCATCCAGTTTTCTTCTTTCCTCCTGCAATTCCAACACATGTGAATAGAACAAGTCTCTCTAAATTGCCAACAGTGGCTATATGTGAACCACAGCGTCCTGTCCATAGTGCATCCATACCTTATGGCCAGGGCTGGACTGCGATTAAAAATCCCGCACGTTGAATTTCTTTTAGTGGGGGGGGGGGGATCCCCAGATTGCACTTTGCTGATCCACATACTCACCGGCCCACTGGGAAATGCCCAACATGCCACTTGGCCAGTCCAACCCTGGGCTGCCTGGCATAGACTGTCAGGCGTAGACTGCGCATCCTCCTGCTGCCCAACACTGAATAACTGGCTGGACTAAGTAGTATTTAAAACAGCGGTTACAATAAAAGAATCTAATTTTGAGTTAATTATCTTCCTACGCCCAGAATAGTCACTTAGGATATTAGATTTAATTGTGAGTCTTGTGGATCTTGAAAAAGGCATGTTATTCAAATCTGTTTTACAATCACAGAGTATGTCTAACATAGTTGTTCCAACCCTAAGCCACCCTACAAAGTGCACACATTCAATGGTCTCCATGGATGTTTATGCATAGAAAGACCCAAAATGAAAATTTGTAGCTATAGGTGAACATAAAAATGTGCTTTGTATGGACCCGCAGCTTAATACAAAGACGACCAGGGAAATGTGCCCCAAAGACGACTGGATAAAACATAAATTGTTTTTATGCCATGAATTCAAGGCTGCAGGATTTCCCAGATCAATCAAATATAATAGATTTCAGAACATTTTCGGCCCATGATTAAGCACTGTTGGCAACCTTGTATATTTGACCTACAAAGCTGGAGATTTAATTAATCTTCAATCGGGCAGGTATTCCCCATTCAATGGATCACCTGCTCTCATTGTTTGATTAGATGTTTTTCTTAATCAAAAGCCCTGAGACCACAAGGCCCGTAAGGGGGCAGTAATTGCTCCAGTCATACTAAATGAAATCATTAGAGTGGTCTAACTCCTTGCTTTATAAAGTGGTTCGACTGTACCTTAAGTCCAATTGGCTGTGGGTTTTTAAACAATGGTACGTCATCATATCAGTTGCAAAGAAACAGAAGATCTCCTGCCTGAATGATGACAGACCAATGGCTGCAACATCTGCAGTCATGAAGTGTTTCAAGCAATTCCTACTCCAGCAGCTCAAAGTCAGGGCCGATGCCGTCCAAAACCATTTGCAGTTTGCATACAGAGCTAACTGGTCTATTGTCGATGCCATTAACTTGGCTCCAAAATCTATCCTGCAACACTGGGAATAGCGCTGACATTTATGTACATGTTGTTTCTATATTTTAGCTCGGTTTTTAACACTACCATTCCTGACCTGCTCCTGGACAAACTTTGGCAGCTCAGTTCCCCCCATCTGTCTGCTACTGGTCCCACAACTTTTTGTCTAATAGAAAACAGTATGGCAGGGTTGGTGACCACATTTCTGACGCCCTTCGCCTCAGCGCCAGGGCTCCATAGCTCCAACTACGTAAGCTGTTCATGCGAGATTTGGGTATCTCGCATTAATCACCACTGCGAAAGCTGCAATGTGCAGAGAAAATGATCAGCTGTCAACTCTCTTCCATCAAAGACCTTTAGTCATCCAGAACGAAGAAGGGGCGGGGGAAGTCGTGGCCGGCCCCTCACGGCCCACTTACTCTCATTTCCAGCATCTCCCATTTCAGCAAAGACCAGAAATGATTGCCCTAAATACTGGGATGGAACCACCAGCTCCACTGGTCTCTCCTCAGGCCACCATCCGTCTGAACAAGGGTCTTTCTGACATCCCTCTGCCTTAAACTGCAGCACATGCATTTAATTACAGGCATTGTAATACACACAACTACTGTCCATCCCATACCAAGCCAGAATCCTTGTGAGTAAGAACTTTTCCCAATTCCACTATTGCTTTAAGTACACATACACACAGATGCACTTTAACTTGTACACTCTTACATTGCACGTCCTTTCATTTGCAGTTTTCTTCTGTATAGTCTATGTTTTTATATATCTTAGTGTATATATTTTATTTTGTGTTTTGTACGTCTTTATGTTTTTCGACACTTTTGATTGGATTGACATTATGTTGACACCTGCCCCAAGAGGAATACTGGAAGTCAGGCACTCAAGACAGATTTTGATTCGCATGATGTGTTACTTTATTATCTTAATGGAGGAATGTGTAAACTACATTTACATCTATTTGTTCCAAAGGGTTCAGCACCAGAAAACAATACTTGATGTTTACTGTTACTAAGAAACACCGCCGTCCAATACCAGAGACCTAATTAAAACTTTTCATTTTCTATTCGTTTATTGCTTTTATTTTGATTTCACCAACACCAAATAAAGAAGAGAGGGAGCTGAAAGATCATCACCATAATAATAAAAGATTTTTTTTACATCTTTTGGAATTTGGTTATTTATTTAATAAGCCAACACGGCAGGTTTACAATGAAAAACCATGATTTCGGAAGCATGATAATGCTTGCGTCACATGCGGAACATGGGTGAGCAGATTATAAAAAGCTGTACAAATATCCTGTGTCTATTTATAGAATCTGTTTTAGGGCCGATTCGTCTTGTATGGTTTAGAGAACCTGCAGTGTTCGGAATCAGAACAAACAGGGTTTAATAATTCACTGCGAGGACAGACAAGCGAGAACACGTAACGCGAGAGTCAAAAACAAAACACACACTGGTTTCAGAAATAATCTGGAGGAAGATAAAACAGGGGCGTTTTCGGAAAACGCTAGAATCCTGAAATCAGAAAAAAATCACTGTGCATAGCAGAAGACGATCGAATTGATTCCTTTCGTCTCTGGTGTTTTTGCAGTTGTTACAAACATATTTGCTTGTATAAAGAACGTAATCATCTGTAATGTGTTTAAAAATGAATTTGCATGTATAGGCCTATGTAAATACATTCGGTAATTGTGATAGGAAAATAACTGATTATAAGACATTTCAAGCGCTCATGACTGGGCATATTCATGTAACATACATGTCTAAAAGATAGTAAGGATGCAAGGGTTTGATACCCAGCGCAGAATTTTTTTATTTATTTTTTTTGCTGCGGACTGCCAGATGTTGTGCTGCCTATGAGAGGTTATGATTCATAGATTTTGCTCTCATTCACACTGAACATATAGCCTACTACTGCTTTTCTGAGTCACACCTTGTCAGTATTACACACGTCCTCTTTTCGTGTCTTGATATTTTGTGGCATACAGTCATGTACAATTAATAATTCATAATGATTTTTTCAAATGCAAACCAAAAGCGGTTCCCGTTGCCTTAAAAGTAAAATATTTTGTGATCGTTTTGTGGCTCATTTTATCTCTGGTTTATCTTAAAAGCTTTATTGGCTTTAATTGCAAATGGTAATTCCATCATTTTTACAATTCATCCGTGCCGTCGGTCAACATAATGAAATTGGCTTGGATAAAAGTCTAGTAAGCTTATTGATCTACAGTAATGTGAAGTTTCTTAATGCTATGTAGACCCATGAAACCTTTAATTCGTATTACTTAAAATACCAGGAATAGCATCCAGTGCTATAAACTCAATCCAAAAAACTAGCGCAATATTTACTGAAATTTAAACTATCCATAATAATAAAGTCCAAAAACACATTTATTAGTTCGTTCCTTGTATAGGTTTAGTTAAGATTTATTGCACTACCTGTGGACCTATGGAGAAAAACAATCAGTTTCACCAACTTTTTATTAATACAGTACCCGTAGCAACAAGTAACTATAAGGTTTCTAAAAAAGCTATTACTTATACTGTTTGAAAAAACCTAAGCACAATGCAGCGTGTAGTTGCATAAACCTCAAAGTATTTTGGGTAACGATACAGAATTCCACATTGAATGAGAATGCACCCGGAGAAAACCCCATAACCTCACGAGGAGAACATGGAAACTCCATGGAGCCAAGGTGAAGACTCGAACCCAAGTAACAGTCCTATCCACTACGCCCCTACATGAATATTAATGTAAAACAATTACTGACACTTGTAAAAGCACAATATATGGCACCTTTAATTTGGGTGGGGTTCTAAATTGTGAACGTTATTCAAGGAAAACAGTCCTCTATATACTTGAATGAAGAGGCTTAAGCAGAGATAAATCATTACGTTACAGTTGTCGTTGGGTCGGTAATTGGGATTATTCTGATCACTACCATTTTCTTTCTCAAAACTCATATAATAATTTGTTTACAAAAAATATTTACATAATTTGTAGGCTGCCATCGATCTTGAGTACTAACCATGTTTTTACAGCTTCAGTAAGCGGACGTAATTGCAGAAGCTGGCACTTTGTTTTGCGCTACCCTTTGTGTCACACCACCGTGCAGATTAATTATTTATATAGGGTACTATAATTGCGGGTGTCTCTGCCCCCCCCCCCCCCGCTTACTAAACCTGCCTTCGTCAACCGCAACCCGGCGGTCGACCGAGGGGAAATTCGCCGAAGAGGAGAGACAGAATTGCATACTGCATATCAAGCTTTAGTATTGGAGGGGAGGAAGTACAACGATGGGCGAACGCAATTCACTTTGGGGTAAATTTATGTCTAATAAGTATCTGTTCATTTGATTGTAGATGATTTAATTCAAAATATGGAGTTTATTCTGAAAGACCAGCACCTGTAGCGTTGCTTTGCATCTTGGTGTCTATATATCATATGCACGTCTACCCTAAAGCTTAAGCAGATATTTCCGGGGGTAATATATTAATATTCATTATTTTCGTAATCAGTTGTGTTGAAATCTGCCCAGACTACGTACTGCTTATTGCTTGCATTATGGTAATTGAATCAGAAACTTTCGCATTTTGCATTTCTTGCATGCGTAAGTGCAATTTTCTTTTTAATACACTTGGTATAAAGACTAGAAAGGAGGCTTTTTGCAACAATGTCAGACAACCTGTTTGCTTGTGAAAGACGGGTCTGGTACAGCTGTGTTACTTATTGGATAGTAACTGGCCATTTGTTAATGTATAGCTTAACTTTAAATCGCTATGAATTACATTTTCTTTCGATGCTTGGTGCGCTGAAGCCTTTATTTATAAGCCCTGGTTATTGATAAACGGGTATCACTGAAATTCATTGCATGTATAACTGTCTAGTTCTCACCTGCTTTTTAAATATAGCAAGGGATCAACCCCGCGCTATTTTTTCCAGTAAATTTTCAGCGTGGTATATAACATTTTCTCATTCCTGTTGGCTTTAATGACTGCGCATTTCCTCACTCTCCAACTATAAAGAAACAGAAGCACTGGGAACTCGGTACTGCCCAAAGAGGGCTGTTTCCCAGGGGATGCGAATTTAGTTTTAGTTTAGTTTAACAAAGAGATATTCATTATATATAATGAACAGCTTAATTTGTATATGGTCTAAGTGATCATGAAAGTGAGTGTGTGTAGATTAGCTTCTACATATCCATTTAAGTGTTTCGTTATTGCACTACCGGACCAGTCATTGTTTCTGTATATAAACATGGAATACCTAGGAGATAGCCAGCCCGTATTGGTTCCTTCCAGAGCTGCATCTCCAGCCCAGAAGGCGTCTGAAGGTTATTACCGCAGCACCAATCTAGCGTTCTAGCAATCTAGTCCATCAGATCTTTATCTCATTATCCGTAAGGAAACCTAATTGGTATATTCGCGCAGTTCGTTTTATAATCAGCAAGAAAACGCCGACCGTTTATTAAATGCCAAATTTGCATCATACACTGATGAATTAAAATGAAATTATAAGAAAACATAGATAATAGTAATGAAATACTGATGGAATTGTTTAAAGCGTAAATTAGTCTATAGGCCTATCTCCCGTCATCAACCAATGGTTTATTAGGGTTTTGAAGTCGTCCCATTCTTATAAAACATATGAGAGGTATTACTGCGTTTATGCTGTTTATATTCTTTGTAAGAAATAACATGTATAGCCTATCTGATTCAGTTAATCCCCGATCACAAATAATTGTACATAGGTATATTTACAAAGTCATCCATTTATAAATATGTACGATGGGGTGGCCCCACTGTCCTGGGTTGTTCCCTGCCTCGTGCCCATAGCTTCCAGGATAGGCTCCGAACCCCCCGGGACCTAGAAGGATAAGCGGTTTGGAAAATGGATGGATGGATGGATGAATGGATTTCACTGAAACCCCTTATTAGTTTACCTGGCATCGGACCTTTTTTGGTCACGTGGTTTGCGGGTCCTGAAACGTGGTTGTGATTGGATCGTACATCACGTTGAGATGCTCCACTATAGGCATACGTCTTCTAAACGTGTGCCTTTAATGTGCCTCTTTCATTACTATCAGGATAGAGGGGGCAGAGGGCATGATATTTTCATGTCTCACATAGAAGTGATATGACTTTGGTTGAAACAGCTACGCAAATAAAACGTAATCATTCCTCGTAGTACTGGTTTGGTAAAAGGAATTTTTCTGTCATTAAAGGACTTTTATGCAGCACCAACTTAGTGATTGTGTCATTAAAATAGTAAGCTTTAGATTTTGGTTCCCATTTACTCTTTGTTTCAGTTTGCTTGTTATTATTTCAGTTATTTTGGATCTGGTGTCTTTATGCTGTCACAGCCCAGCGCGAAATTATCCGATTTCCGGGTCTTTATTCTGTCAGTTTGTCAGACGCTCGATTCCTTATCAGCTCCGGTGTCATTTGTGATTAAGCAGTGCATTGTTAACTGAATACGGTCATTCACGTCCTTCACCGCCTGACAACGCTTGCAGATGCGAAGTACTCGTATAGATATCTATATCCGTCTTAAATGACTCTGTTTTTAACTTTTTGGGAAAAGTCCTAATTGCTTACTGTTATAAAAATGTAATGGTTAAGGATGTGTGACAGTCTGATGTTTTACTCCGTGGCTTTAGTTTTCATGGCTAGTTATGGTCTAATTGGCTTCCTGCATAAAGTTCGTTATACAGCTGAAAATTCTCTAATGCTTACTGTTGATTATCCTGTTGATTATTACCCTACGTGAAATGGGTAATGTGGGGATAATTGCTGCACATTGTGTTTTTTTGTGTGGTTTATTTCATGACCCAGTGATCATGGTCCATAAGTGGCTCAGGGTACAGGCAATATCCCAATAATATGACAGTGCTTGTTGTAGAGCAGAAACCCAAAATGGAAAGCAAGTCCAAAAACAGATCAGCCTTTGAATGTGTATGGTATGTGGCTTAGTGGGTTAGGCTGCTGGGCCTGTGATTGGAAGATTGCCACTGGGCTCTTGACCAAGACCCTTATCCCCTGAGAAAAGCCTGGCTCTCACCTGTATATATCTGTACATGAGACAGAATATGTGCCAGCTCAGCATGTCAGTGCACACATGCAAATAGTGTATCATTATTTGGTGTTGCTGTGTGACATGTCAACATGACAGGGATCCATCCATCCATTTTCTATAAGCACTTGTCCTCTTTGATTTTGTTGGACTTTTATCAAAGCTTTCCTTTTTGGAATGCATTTTGTGGAATTATAATCAAACAATGTTGATCTGACGATTGCTTCGCGTATAGGCTGTGCAGTGAGTGTTTCACGCACATCTGCTTGTCAGGTTCCTAATGGATTTATCGAGATCTTGGGTCACATGAGAGGAAACGTCAGGTGTGTTTATAGATCCAGGTTTTCAGTTGACATTTATCTCAAACAGTGCACCTGGGGCTTCGTTTGCATGCTCTAATGGATTATACTACTCTAGGGGGTGAATTTTATTTCTACGCAATCTGTGACCAGTGGCCAGACAGCCATGTCAGATCAAAAGGATTGGTTGAACAGTTTTATGTACATGTTTGCAATTTAAGGAAAACAGTAAGAGATGAAGACTTGGGACTCACAGCTCAAGGTCAGAGTTCAAATCCCGCCTCTGACCTTTGTGTGTGTAGCACTTGCATGTTCTCCCTGTGTCATACAGCTTTGCTCTGGTTTCCTCCCAGAGTCCAATGATATGCTGTTATGCTAATTGGTGTCTCTAAATTGCCCATATTGCGTGTGTCGTGCAACTAACTGGCATCAGGGTCAGGGTGAAAGATTTAAAGGCAGAATTAATGCATCTAGGGTGGTAAAGTGGCTCGGTGGGTTGCCTTCACCCTTCTCGAGTTGGTGTAGTTGTGGATTTTTCATGTTCCTATGTGCTTCCTCCCACTGGCAAATGACATCTCAGTCTCTGAACTGTTGATGGGGTGTTCAGTGATCCACTGGAATCTCATCTGAGGTGTTGCCCTCCCTTGTGCCCTGTGTTTCCTGGGGCAACATCCAGGCTGGTGCTTTCACCCTGAAATCTTGTTAGCAATTATGGAAGCTAAATGGATATAATGCATATTGTTTCTTTAGATCTTGGGTCTGTTGGAAACGTTCACCAACCCTGTGGATGATCCTTCCCCGGCGTGTTGTCAAAAAGCATTGGAGAATGAGTAAAAGAACTGCTAAGATTACATCATCCTTATTCTCAAAAGCGACAGGAAGTGTGTATGGCTCTCAGTCAGTTTGAGTCCACAGCAACAGTTCTTGTTAAACGCTTGACACATGAATATGTATTAGGGTTTGTTAACTGCACTAGCAGTGCCTTGAACAAAATACACGGCAACAACAAATAATCATAATTATAAGCTCTGAAAATGAAGCTGGTTCAGTGATATACACCTTTAATCATTCACTAGCTAAGGAGTCCTGCTTTGTTGCCATGGAGATGAGTCAGATCTCCACATTTTTATCTTTAGTATATTGTTAACCTAGAAAACTTGCATTATCGTCGTCCTCTTGAAGTATATGAGTCAAGTCGATGTGGTTGCGTATTTGGCACATTTGGCAGGATATAGGTAGCTGATTATGAGAAAGACCTTAGTGTATATGTTGATGCTTCCATGTCCCATTCTCGCCAGTGTGGGGAAGCAGTAGAAAAGGCCAATAGGATGTTGGGGTATATCTCCAGGTGCGTGGAGTTTAAGTCAAGGGAGGTAATGCTAAGATTATAC
>JABFEA020000036.1:23169884-23191229 GCA_019775915.2 Cyphomyrus plagiostoma
TAGGACTAGAACTAGGTTTCCTATACGCTAAACTATACAAGTGCGTTTTTAATCTAGACTTGAACAGCGAGAGTGTGCCTCGCAAAGAGTAAGATGAAGGTATTCCACCAGGAAAATGATATTTAATAAAATTATAATCTACCAGCTTGTGCTAACAGACCACTGCAGGTAATTCAAAATGCCACAGCACGTCTGCTATTTAGCCTAAATGTTCCCGCGTCTCCCTTCACTGGCTCCCTATCAGCACTCGCATCAAGACCTTGCTGCTGGCTTACGGGTCCATTAAGGGACAGTCGCCCATCTTCATCAAAAGGCTCCTCATGACCTACATCCCATCATTCCCGCCACCACGTGAGAAGGGTCATTCCACACGGTTCTCTCTTGTGGTTCCCCGGTGGTAGAACAAACTACCTTCCTCTCCACCTTAAAGAAATGTCTCGCGACGGAGGTTGGGAATTGAAAAATAGGATCCAAATAAGAACCCATAAAAAAATACCCGGTACTGGGTACCCATTTATTTATTTTTTTCGATGTTTGGTTCTGCTTATCGGTTCCTAAAGGACATGTGTGGCTATTTGCCAGGACCTGTTTTAAGTGAAAATGTCAATCATCAACGCACAAGAAGCTGGCATGTGTGAAACAGTGTGAAAGATAGAGAGTTAATGGGCAAAAGTGTAGTTTCACTTTATTAAAGAAAACGACAATTGACACACATTTGAACAATCTATTCTTAAATTACAGGACTGCTGATATTACTAAAAGTAATAATAGCCTCATTTTATACTAGTTGCCAAGCTAACAGGATAGCAGCTCAGCCCAAATAAACACATTAATTTTACATGGTATTACTTGCTTTACTTCTGCCAGGTCACTCATTTGTCTAATGAGTTTAACTACTTATTTAATGCAAAACTTCCCAATTACCATCCTTGTCGAATTGATTAAAAAAACATACTGTTGGCTAGAATGTATGTCGGTCTCAAACATAAATTATGTCAAACGCTCAAAAGTGTGTCTTTACTGCACAAGACAAGAAAAGGATAAGGCTTTACAAAAGGAGTGCAATACATGCATGAAACTAATGAGCTGCTCACATGAACATACCGCCAAGCTAGCCAAACACTTAAGGCAGCACAGGATCGATCTGAAAATGCATAGATGATACAACCCAACTTAGGAGCCATCTGTTCCCGGAGTTCCTTTACTAACCGGATTGTTCTTTGAGTGCCCTTATGTTGCATTCACTGGCCCTTGCATAGTCTTAATGGGTTTTAACTTTGTTAATACTCATGAATGTAGTTGTTCAGCTGTACAGTAGCTCCAGTAACTACTTAACCTTAAACTTGGACTGAACCTCTCAGTCTATTTGTATTTATGCCTATTGATTCCTTAACAGCATGAATATCTGCAATGTGCTATTTGCCTCACTGTACACGCTTTGGGCATCTGCTAAATATGTAAATGCAAATGTAAGTCTCTGTGTCAAAAATGAAAAAAAACTTTAGGACAACAGAACCCAGTGTCACATGCCGGAGAGGACACCGAAGCAGGATTAAGGGGAAACATGTGAACAATATTGAAATCAAAGGAACCAGGGTAAGAAACAAAGGGGATCACACAGGATCAAAAACACTAACATTGAGTAACAGATTCGATCATTGACACAACAGGTCACAACATCAATGACAAAACTGGGGAAGACAATACTGGCAGGCACTTATACACTAGGTTAACAACAGCAGGCAGCTGGAGTGAGTTAACAAGGGGGCAGGAAGAAGAGGAGAGACAAACACAGAACTGGGCGTGGCTCATTAGAGCCCTGCTAGGGAGAAACGTAATGGGCAGGTAAACAGGACATGACACCCAGAAAAAAGCCAGGAACATTTTTATTGAATTTCTGTGTTTTTATGCATTCATTCTTCAGTCTGTGCTAAGCTCAGACTGGGGTCATCACTTGCTGTTCCTGTGTTTACAAAGCAATCTTCTTGCATTATAAATGAAGAATCTTTTGCAAGATTGTGCAAAGAGGAGGGGAGTATCGAAGATTGAAAAAATCAGGTTGTGCAATAAAGGATAATGCAAAACCAGCAGTAGTCCGATGGCAGGAAAACCCTCAAACCACAGCCCCTCCCCAATAAAAAGGAAATACAGTTACACTGAACTTACCCAGACTACAAATCGATCATCTTTGGGATGAAACCTTTCTGTAGCCAGAATGTACTGCTACCTATAGTTTGGGTTCAATAAATGATTAGGTTTTTTACATTTGATACAGAATATAGAGCACAGACTTGCTATGAATAATCTTCCACAAATTGTGCCTGCGAAGATGTAATTTGTGAACTCTGTGACAGCCCTTGTAAATTTCATTTAGCATCTTATATTTTACTTTATGTTCCATGGAAGTTTAATAACTCAGGTATGGTACCTGAGTAAAATGATTATTGCCTTTGCTAAAGGAGGCCGACAGAGAATGTGAATATTAGATTGTTGAAGTTGTTTTTCATGTTGTCCTGTTGTCCTGTGAGAACTGGCCTGAAATGCAAGCCAGCAGTTGCTTCTATCTGCTGTTCATTGCAGAATTCATTTATTTGTACAATGCGATTAGTTGGTGACGTTCCGGAGCACGGTGACGTTCAGGAGCACGGTGACGTTCGGGAGCATGGTGACATCTGGGATCATGGTGATGTTCAGGAGTCCTGCAGGAAGGGACAACGCTCCTGCTGGGGTCAGACAGAAACGTCCCACTGTACTTTGCTGTATTCATGCGATACTGCACTGCATATGTATTTATTTATGCCCAGCTTTGTCCATATTTCATTATTTAACATATTATTTTTTGATAATTGTATTTATGGTTCTTAGCACTGCATGGCTGGAGGCAATGTCAAACACAAGGGTGTTAGCTGCTCCTTTTGTAAAGGTCTTTCTGGTTCAGTCATGTCCACCAGTGAAGGTTTGCTTTATTGCTGATATTAATCTGTGCTGATGTCCTCTGCTGAAGCTTCTGAATTCTCATCGGTTGGATGCATTTCTTTGCTAAAGTGCCCAGGGGCCACTGGCCTGTTTCACTTCGCCGTGGAACAGATGTCAGACATATTTCGGAATCTTACTGCGGAGGGACTTGGGCTGGGAGGGGGACTGTACTTTAAGACAACTGGAAGCTTGTGATCCTGTGCTCACTGGTTCATTATCTCAGATTCTTAAGAGACTGAGAGAAAGGGGAGTGCGTAGAAAATGACTGAATTACACCAAGTCTCAGTGATATATGATATGAACTCTCAGAAACTCTCAGAAATGGACTCCCCGAGGTACAAACAACATTAATGTACCCCCAATGGTACAAGAATGTTCCTCAGAGAACATTACTGTACCTTAAAAGCTACAATTATCTACAGCTAAGGGTGGCAGATCCTTGAGGTACAAATTGGTACTGTTTTTCTGAGAGTGAAGAATAGAGACTCCTAATGTTAGAGATGAAAGGATTTTGGGAGGAACAGTACTGACATAATCAACAGCCATTTATTTCATATTCAAATATGTCTCGGAAGTAACAAGAGGAAACGCATATTAACATCACTGCCGTCCCCAATCGTTCATTTATTGAGAGAAATATATTTAATTATGGATTGCTTGGATACAAGCTCAGAGTCTATAGTAATTCCACTAACATTTTGTTTTACACATCCTTCATTTACACATATTTGTCTTTCTGTCACTTGGTTTACACGGCTTTGGTACTCTGAAGGTGAGTTGTGACAGCTCTCCTTTCCTACAGTACTTTCTGGAGAGTCTGCATGTCCATGCGCTGGAAAAGTGTTGTTTACAATAGTATTACTCAGGAAGGAGGCCGGATCCATGAAATCAAAATGTCTGATATCTCAAAACATTCCACCTCCCTTTTCTCTCTGCTCAGCAGTCTCCTTGTTTAAGTATACATTTTTTGGAATTTGAAGAACACTTTCTATAAGGTCTGCTCCAGTTCTTCTGGAATGTTTTTCGCTCAGTTATCTAATGACAACTGTACTTTGAAACATCTTCCAGATACCGATTAAGTAGTGTGCATATACTCCGCTGGCCAGATTGTGTCATAAAGAATGGGCGGCGTCCAGATGTTCAGAAATCTGTCACATAAACAAGCTGGAAGGCAAATGAATCAATTTGTCCTCGAGCAGACAGAACCATATGCTGCATAGTGCTAATTGGTATTTATCTGAGTAACTTTCCCTGTGGACGGTTTGTGGTTTTTGCAAATTTGCGGTTTCTGTTCCTTTCATGTGAGTTTCACCCATTCTCTCTCTGGCCACTATTTTGCCACAGAGAGCATCCACTTCACCACGTGTCTTTTAAGACTGAGATAATTTTCCACAGCAACAGCAAGACATTCTGGAACCTTAGTACATTTTTATCAAATGTTCTGTTTATGAAATTTTTTGGAAGGGAACGCTTCCTAACAATACTGTGCTGCTTTCTGCACACCACCTCGCTCTGCTCTAATGTAACGACGAGCGCTCTCTGAACCCTTTGTGGCAGCATCGCCGACCTGAATGTTTAGAGCGGATTTAAATATCAAAGGTAAAACCATGTTCTTTGCTGGTGTAACAGTGGAAAAATAATGCCTTTATTCAATGGCCTTTCATGGGTGTAAAAAACAAAAAAATGAATGAACCTGTGACCTGCCACATACAAATTGCCCAGCACATAATATAAAAAAAAACAAAACGAATGGACAGAGCTGAATAAACTGATTTTAGTTTTTGTTAACACAGATGTAAGACTTTGTCCAACCATCCACGTATCCAGTACAGGGTCACGGTCAGCCCGATCACTAATCCAGAAAGCGCTTGGCGTGAGACTGCGGTACTGCTGGACAGGATGCCAGTCCATCGCAGGGCACTTACCCGCGATAGGAGTGGCTCCCGGGAGCTATGGCGGAATGTGATCGCGTTGTGATATGTGCACCTGCGCAATGAACACAAGGGGTCTAGGTGATGGACATGAAACTTTGTCCAGATGCAGGCTTTTCTGTACTATACGGATATTTACATAGACCTACAATATAACTGATATTAACATATAATGTGATATCATGCAACCCTGCAGGGAACCATGAAAATGTGCAAAAACCACATACCCAGGCAGGGCTCTCAAGTTTCATCAAAGGTTTGGAGTGAGATTGCATCTGTTAGGGGCGGAGCCTGTGTCTCACGGCCAATGCGTGACACTTTAGAGCCCTGCCTGCCACATTCATTGGATCCTGCTCTGCCATTTCCACCTTGTCTGCACTCTGTATGTACGCATTCATTATAATAACGTGCTTGCAGTGGGGTCACATAAACTTATGCTGGAATTTACCCGGAAACAACAAATACTGTCTTCTGATTGGCTGGTAGGTGGAAATTCTGTATAACTCAGGACAGTTATTAAATCGGTGGAGAGCTCCACTCTGTATTCCATTAATTATATATAATGGGACCCCCCTGGTGGGGATTATCCCTTACTCCTCAGTGTGAGAAACACAAGGTGTGGCATGTGAGCGTGTGAGCTGGTTGAAATGCATGTGTCTCACAGGCAGTGCGTGAGACTTGAGTCATGTCCTAACTCAGGAGGCACTGCCCCTTCAGGCATCATGCTACCTCCAAAGCTTAGTGCAGAAATTACAGCCTAGCTGTGCTTTCAGTTTGAGAAACCTTGGATGGATTAAATCTCTGGGCCTGGATATTTTAATGTAAATCCTGCGTAACTCAAACTGTGGGGAATTATGTGGAGGAATCAAACTACAGTGTGATTACTTTTCCTGAGTAGGAATTCTGTCTCTGTCTCTCCAAATCGTGCGAAAACTACTCAGGGTGATTGCTCACCCTCAGTGAGTAATTTATCTTTGGGGAGCTGATGAAAGGACGGTAGCACACAGGTTCTTCGGTGTGTGGTCGTACTTCTGCCTTTAAAGCGCCCTCTTGTGGAATTCCTGGGAACTGATCGTAGCACTGCTAAGAGACGTGCAGAGATAAGACGTGTGTCTTGTTTTCGTGTTTGTTTTCCGTTTTTAATTGCGAAGGGCTTTCATAACAAGAGACAGTGTTTTAACATGGATCTGTCCCAGAACTTTTAGCTGTTCCGACTGTCATATATTAGTATTATTATTAATATAAACGGCTTTCAGATACCCTTCTTGAAATAATAGTTCTTGTGTCATTTCTGGGAACCAGGAAAGAGCGACAATCCAGGCAGCGGCGTTGGTTTTTGCAAAAGGACATTTTATTTATACAGTAATACAAACCGTGACACAAAAAAATGACTGAGCTGGGGAATACACTATACCAGGGATCTCCAACTCCGGTCCTGGAGAGCTACCATCCAGTATACTACTTGGCTTCTGATGAGCCACACCTGTTCCTGGTATTTACCTGAGAACAGGTGTGGCTCCTCAGAAGCCAGGTAGGATTGAAAACCTACTGGATGGTAGCTTTCCAGGACCGGAGTTTGAGACCCCTGCGCACTATACACTATATGGTGAAAAGGATTGGGACACCTGGCCATTACACCTACGGGAACTTTAATGACATCACATTCTAAATCCATAGGCATCCATATGGAGTTAGTCCCCCCTTTGCAGCTATTACAGCTGCCGCTCTTCTGGGAAGGATTTCTACAGGATTTTTGAGAGTGTCTGTGGGATTGTTTACTGATTTATCCAGAAGAGAATTTGTGAGGTCAGGCATGATATTGTACTTAAAGGCTTGGCTTGCACTCTCTGTTCTAGTTCATCCCAAAGGTGTTTCATGTTTGAGGTCACTTTGTGGCTGAGTTTCTGTTGTTCCTAAATGTTTCCGCTTGCAATAATGCAATACAATAATACCACTTACAATTGATCATGGAATATATAGCAGGGAAGAAATTTCATGAACTGATTTATTGCATAGGTGGCATCCTATGACAGTACCACACTTGAATTCACTGAGCTCTTCAGAATGACACATTCCTTCACAAATGTTTGTAGACCTGACTGCATGACTAGGTGCTTATACATCTGTGGCAATGGGTCTGAATGAAACATCCCAATACTTTTGTCGACATCGTGAATATACATCAGTAACGAGACACAGACAGGTGTGGACGGTTAACACATTAGGCTGGAAACAATAAGGTGAGTTTGGGATGGCCAGCGACCTCTGCTGGCCAAATGGGAACATGATGGGTTGTTAGGACACGTCCTGATAGAATGTCTAAGTAGTGTACTGTAACTAACTGCAGTGTAAGTTCTGTCAGTGGGCTGACACAGCGGCCACAGACCTGCAGAGATCCCCTGCTCTGTCTCTGTCTCCTGCCCTGACTCTGTGGCTTCATGTGATTTTCCTATGTCTGCTTGGGTTTCCTCCCGCAGTCCAAAGAGCCACAATTAGCTGTGAGCTGCCAAGTGTGTTTGTAGCGGGGGATCCCTCTTTTATGCCCCTCTTAAAATAACCTTGTTTCTCTTGATATAAGCTCCAGGCTCGATGATTACGGAAAGTGGACGTATAGCTCTTCTCTTTCTGCAGTTCAATTTACACTTACATTTCAATGATTTCAACTATACTATTGAACATCTGTTCAAAATCATAATGCATATATAGTTGTGTAAATTGTTCATTGCTCATGGTGGCTCAGTGGATAACACTGTTGTCTGTCACCTGCTGGGTTGGGGGTTTGGAATACACCTCCCTTCTGGTTTTTCTCGCAACCCCCCCCACCCCCCAACACTAAGCAGTTACAAGATGGGGGGACCATGTAAAATTAGCACATTTAAATCAAGTTCAAATGTTGATATCCACTGCATGACAGTAACAAATGCTGCAGTAAGAGCCTGAAATATCATGCCAGCTTTGCTGCCAAACAGCTTTCTGTGTTCCCACGAGTGCCCCAGCCCTCCCTAATAGCCCCCACCTCCCCCAGCTTGCTGTTCGTTCATGGCAGGAGAGAGCTTCGACTTGCACCTCCCACCTGCCCTCGCCTCCCCCCCAGCTGCCGTGCAGGCAGGTTACACTTCAGCAGCTTGCTTTTGCGTCGGGTCAGACCCATGTGTCAATCAATCCGCACAAGCTGAGCAGCATTCTCCGAGGCTGTGCCGGGACTCTACCCGGCTGTGCTGGGACTTTAACAGGCTGTGCTGGGACTTTAACAGGCTGTGCTGGGACTCTCCAAGGCTGTGCTGGGACTCTCCGCACTCCGAAACCCACACTGCTTCTGTTCACACTCTAATGCTTCTGTTTTCAGTATAAGTTGTTATTCCAAAACATTGTTTTCTATCTGAATTTATGCATATTCTGAGGGGTTAAAGGTCATTGCCCGTCCCCCGTATCCCGTGGAAACAGCAGAGCTCCCGCCAAGCTGAATTGCCTTGATTTTCAGTGCAGCCTGAGAGGCATCCCCATCCTGCCACACTAAGCTGTCATGCTTCCCCGAGCTGCCGGCTCCGCAACCCTCTGTCACGAGCTGGCTTTGCCCAAACTGCCATCTGCCCCCCTTATGGTACACTAGCCTCTCCCTGACACTTGTCCCAGGGCCGGGGTGGGGTCGCCTTTGCCAGGGTCGTCTTATACCCCCCCTCCACACCATTCACTGCAGCCCGAGATGGGAATGAGGATGGCTGCTGTGATAATGTTACCTCAGTAGTTTTTAAAGTAGTTTTCACAGTTTTCCACAGAAATTGCAAAACTCAGTTGTTCTGACTTAAGTGATCTTTAGTGAAAAGAACAAAACTTCTCTCTACTTCTGGACTGTCTTCCTTGAGCCAGTGGACCACATCCCGGTGACTTTAAGAGCTGGTATCCCCCCTCACCACGACAGATCTGCTTACCATTGAGTTCAAAAGCTCCAAGAAGCAGCTTTTCCCAGATTTCCTGCAGACAGAGGGGAACACGCAGTGCTGAGGCACTTTTACTGGCTCAAAATGATTTTCACGACTGGATTTTGAGTGAGTTGGTGAGAAGGCCATCTTTGGCTGGACTTTTTGATCTCTGACATCTTTGCTGTAAATGAGCAGATGGACAGATGTGCAGAAGCACTGATATACATGCAGGCAGGTGTGTGTGTTTTGGGTAGGCGTACATGTCTTACTGCCCAGAGCCATTAGTGTTAGTATTAGTATGACAGCATTTATGTATCTTTCCCAGCAGATGTTCTTCAGGTGTGATGGCATGGTCTTCAGCTTTGATTTTTTCCTGCCATGACATGATTGTCTATGAGTAGCATTGAAAGTGCTTTCAGGCACAGGTTCAATCACCAGCAACTTCCTGTCTTGAATATTAATGCCTTAGCAATTCCGTTTGGTCACCCAGCTCGGCTTGGTTGAAGTGTTTCACTTCAATGAGCAGCTTGTAAGTACCAGCAGGGGGAGCCAAAGATCTAGACATGCAGACCCAGAATGATGTATGCCGTGAGCAATGCCTAATGTCATTCAATAAGGACCTCGTACAACATCTCCTGAGTATTAATGAAATCTCTGTCAACACTTTGTTTTTCCTTTTTAATTCTGTGAGCCTAAAGGTAAAGTCTACAGTATCTCATATCCGTGTCCCACATTACAGAAGTATATTTGTTTTATGTAAGCCATGTTGTATGGATCGTTTCATGGTCCTTCTGTGGTCAAGTTACATGAACTTTTTGATTCCCAAACATTTTGGGATCTCGGCGTCTGTGCTGGCTTGTTGTTTGTAGTATAATTTGTTATTACAGTGTCATTTTACAGAGTGGTGCCATGTCTGGTAGTTCGTAACATACAGGATATTCATTTGAAAAATATAAATTTCCAAATCTTAAAAGGTCTTAAAAGGTCTGTGTCTTAGGGACTAGGGTGGTGAGGCTGATCAGCTGCATTGTTGTCGCAGCCAGACAGAAATTTCAGCATCTCTGTCGAGCAGATTCTGGGTAATGTATACTTTTACTTTTGTCTTATTGGCATGCATGCAAACATCTAGGTATTGCATGATCTTGCAGTCTTACCCTTCGTTCTGAGCCCATCCTGTAGTTCATGAGTCACTCTGCTATCGACCGCTGGTTTCATGTAGACTGCAGTTGTCAGGAGCCCTAGGGATGAGAATGATCAGCATCAGTGCCTCCTTTGGCTAGTTTGTGTCCCTTTTCCCTTTTAGGGCCACATCACATAATCTGCACTGTGCAACACTGCCATCTACAGGTGAGGGTATGAATGAGAGAAATACACTATGGGAGTTGTGGGCAGTATAAGGTGGGGTGTGAGGTGTAAGAAGGTCAAAAACGGTCCCAAATTCCCACAGTATGCAGAACAGCCAGTGCTTCAGTTCTGAGCAGTGAATAGATATGTTTCTGCTCATGTGGTACCAGCTAAATGGTAGGATAATGGTTGTCTTTAATGTTGCTAGGTAACCCAAAGAAGCACCAAAACACTAATAAGGACGGAGGTGAATCTTCAGTTCATAGTTTCAAACATTGCAGAAGCTTTTCGCTTAGTCGTTACATGTAGAAGGTAAACATAAAATAGGCATATAAGTGAGGCTGTTATCAAGATGTTTTTAACATTTGTCTGTACTGCTTTATTCTGGTTAGGGTCGCAAGGGTAAGAAACATAAACCATTAAAATTATCTATCTCTGTGGCAGGTTGTCTGTGTGTGGTTTTGGTGCTGTAAAGTGTTTACTTTGTATCTAATGGTGTCTGTCTCTTGAGTGGAGAAAGGACAGGACATGCATAACTTACCTGCTGGTCAGAAGCGCTTCACTGAAACACAATGAGAGGAAATATCGGACGTATACATACATGCGGCTAGCTATTTATGAGGGCAATTTGAGCCTGCTGAAGGCTACAGCAGTAATTTCTCACCTGGCAGCTGAGCATTTATTGTGATTTTGGGTGGACTCCTCAATCTCTGCATCAACTGCAACAACAATTCAACAATTCACAGGGGATGTGGCTGGCCAAGGCTGTCGTGTCAGGTTCCACCACTAGAGGGGGCATGACGTTTTAGTCTTACCCTTAGGCAGGGGAAGTGCCCGGTCAAGCACTGACTTGAACATAAGTGACCAATTTCATTTGTTTACCATTTACCAGGATTATGGGAATATGCTCATTGCGATGCAGTTCTGTCTTTTAGAAGCATCAATAAGGTCGATGCCAGTGCTAGTGGAAGCCCATGTGGACCCCTAGGCAGGCTTCACTGCAGCACTGATCCCAGAAAACTGTACCCCCAGTTTCACTTTGCCTTGGACAGTCTGAGAAGGTGGCACCCCCTCGGCTAACAGTGGTGGTGGCTGAAGTGGCTCCCCATTGCTTCTGTAAAGTGCTTGGAGATCTTGAAGTGTAACATTCATTCATTCATAAAAAGGAATCCATGTGAAAGATTTTAGTTCATAACATCATTGAAGTCCAATATATACCTTTAGTTACCTTAAATGACCAGATGAGTTTATTTTGCCGCCGTGTCCCTTTGGCCATGAGAGATGCTCCATAGCAACGGCCAAGTCCGCCATTCACCTGTCTACACCAGCTTAATCTTAAATACGCTGTCACGCATACCAGATAGTTATATTTAATTGTAATCTTTGCAGGAAAAACACTTTTTTCCAGTGAGTCCTTCATTTGCAGCACCAGATCATTAAGTGGTTTGCTAAGTCTTAATTGCACATATTGGCAGTAAGTGGATGGTCCTGCCATTGAAAGGCCGCCGTCCGGCAGCCGGGGACACGGCGCCACCATTAACGTCTCCATTAGGGAAAAGCCAGAGAGGTTGGGCAAAGAGACGGCAGTATGTGGGCAATCCTGAATTGCAAGGTGTATTGTCTCCATGGAAACCGCTCCAGGGACAGAAAAGAACGAAACTCTACGTGTCGCAGGAGACACCCTACGGGTGGCCCTGAATGATGGGATGTGGCACCGAGTGACATCACAGCACTGACCATGCCGCATGCTAAAGCAGCTCAGGCCTTTCTGCTAATCTCAGTCAGCTCCTCAGACCATCAAAACGCAAATCATATATTACCTCCAATATATCACAGCATGTATCCATGTCTAAACATACATGTGTTTTATTGATTGATTACATACTGAGCTTATTGAACTATTGAGTTTTGTAGAGGCATGTTTTTATAAATCCTCATATGTATATGATTACATGAAGTATGTCAGGATCGAGGGTGAGTCCAGTTCACATAAGCATGCTTCTTTTTCTTTCAGTGTAATGGCCTGCTTTTTAATCCATTACCACTGTGAACAGCACACAGAAGGGCTCCTGTCTGCTGGCTCTCTGTAGCTCGTTCCTGGTTCTGTGTAATTAAAGAGGGAGTGGGGGGGGGGGCTGGTTTCGCTCCTCGCTGAGTTCTCTCCTTTGGCCCAGATGGTTGCAGCCCCCTGGCAGATTCGGCCCCCCGTGCAGAGGGTCTGTGCCCTGTCCTTTTTTTGGACGAGGGCTGTGTCTTTTTCAGCATCTGCTTTCTCTATCCACCCCCTCCCCCCCGCTCCCCGATAAAATGTCTTAGTATGTTCTCCTCCAGCACCTGCCTGTAATTTAGCCTGATCATTCTGACTGCACTTCCTCATCCATCCTCCCTCCTCTGTCTGCTTTCTCCCAGTGAGCTGAAGCTCACATACGCCTTGTGTGGGGTTTCTCCAGCTATGCCGACGGGCTGCCTGGTGACTTCAAATTGCCCGCGGTGGGTGACTGTGGTCCTGCGTGTGTACGTGGCCCTGCGATGGCCTCCCATCCTGTCCAGGGTGTACCCCGGCTTTTGCCCTGTGCTGCCTGGGATTGGCTCCAGCCCCCCGTGACCCTGACTGGGATAAGCAGATGGATAAACGTGGGTTCTCTTCTGTATCTCTGACACCAGGCTTTTGGGGAGCAGGGAGAGGACATTAGTGCCTTAAATCTGCTCGTGATTTCTGTGTAGTTATGGGTAACACTGGATGTTAATAAAGCTTAACCACAGATGTTATGAACTATATAATGTGGAATTTTCCTATGACGTTTTCACATTTTCTCAGTAATGTTTTCTCTTGTTTATTTCTCTTTTTCTCCCTTGTTTTGCCTTAGAAATTAAACATTTGTCTCTCCATCTGCTCACCTTCAGGTGGTTATGAGGGACAGACTCTTCAGGGTTGGCCCCCCTGTGCAAACAGGCCGCCCCTATGGCTATGATATCCTTTCTGTTGGCTGCCTGCTGCCTGTCATCGGAGGCTTTGGGCAGAGCGCTATGAAGGCGCGTTGACACTCACCCCCCCCAGGGCCGTTGCGCTGGCCTCCCAGCATTCCCGGCAACATACATCTGGCTGGGGCTCCTCACACTTGTCGCCGTTCATTAGGAGAGCCTCTATGTGGCAAATGGTTTATTTAGCAATCCGGAAATTTCTACACATCCGCTTCGGGTTTCACGGCAGATTCCTGGAAGAGATTGTGGAGCAGCACACAGACTAACGTTGTATTTAATGGCCAGGTTTCTGACTAACGGTACATTATTCATCAACAGGATTTAGATTTGTGCCATCAGGAACATCCCCTTCCTTGGTTTTGAGCATGATTTGTGTGGCTGTTCTAGGTAGATATAGAACTGAGAAGGTTCAATTATTCTCATCCGTTACTACTTACCAGGAATGATGCTCTGAAACACCAACATAAAACTACTAGAGTATGTGGTTTTCAGATCACTCTTACCAAAAATGTGTAGACATGCATACGCAGCATCACTTGAAGATCAGCAGTGCATTCATCTCCGGGGTTCTTTATGCGGAAAGCAGGTATGTGGAGGGTGTGGGCTCGGAAACAGGGTGTCAGTGTGAAGGGGTTTCACTCTGTGTTCCCGAGGTTTAGCACGAGTTAAAAAGCAAATCAGTCTAAAAAGATGTGTTTCTGCTTTTAGCTCACAGACAGCAGGCATAAGATGAATCTTCTCTTCCTGTTTTTAAACGCTTAGCTGTATTGCTCTGGCTGTAACGGCCTGAATTTCCCATGACCAATCCTACCTCTATTAGTGTTGCCTAAACATAACATTAATTTTGGGTTTTCGCTCTCTCAGCATGACTTCTGACTTTCTCTTTCCCCTCATATCATCAAACGTTCAGATAAATAGGGATCTTTCAGTTCCCAATTGGACCGCTCCAAGCATCCTGACCCAATCTCTTTATCTGATTTTGCTTTTTCTCTTTTAACAGTTAATTAATTAGTGATGTGGTTCTTTTGCGGTTTTTGGGTTGTTCTGCAGTGATCTAGGAGCATCTCAGGGGAAAGGCTTCTATCTTAAATAATGGAGATGCTGGAGCCTTATTATTAGTGTGGAGCTCATTATCATTGGTGAGGTGCTAATCCTCACTGACGTCTATTTGGGTTCACAGACTCTGTCTATTCAAGCCAGACTCCGGTCTCTATACATTAACTTGGGATCTGTTGTTGTGTCACTCACGTCAGTTGTGGAACCTATTTAAAATGTATTATTCATTATTAATTGCTTATACTGAATGTACTTAATGTATGAATCTTAGTTTTGTTTTATCTGATAGCTTTTTTTGACCAGCTCTTAATTACTCATGTTAAATCCTTCTTACTTCTTAAATATTGTTCTGTTAATATATAAGCCTACCTTAGAGAATATTAAGAACATTAAATGAAATGTGCACATTTTGGCAGGAATTGCCAAAACCATTTTATGGGGAGGACATCTAGATTTGTAACTCATCTTGCGCCGGCTGCATGTCCATTTATCACCGATTCATGCCAACTCACTCTTCCTGCAGAAAAGAACTCATTGGAAGGTCCTGTTATGTTTTGCGTCAGTACCTTTCGTCACGTCCTTATGCGGAAGGGCGCTACGTGAATAAGCGCTAAAATGAATAGTGGGCTATTGTACATCTGTTTCTGGCATGATTGTTACTTCTGAACGTGCATTGGGGTGCAGCGATGGTGAACTTCGATTTTTTTTTTCATTCGCGTTTAACAAGCAAATGCGTAAAACCATAACATTAATATAACAATATTATAATGTTAATGATTTCGTCCGATACGCATTATACTTTATTTCTCCAATAATATATAAAACGATAAGAGGTCTATTAGACAAAACGACTCATGAATCAGCTAATATTTATACTAAACTATTATCATAAAGTAAACGTGTTTCTTTCATCGTTGGATACCAGTGTAATGCCATTAGTTTATTACAGTTAGGTTAGGGAAAATTAGTTTGACCTTTAAAAGATCCTAATAAAAGGATATCTCCATGGTTACCATGCTGTTTAATTTTCCTTAAGATGCGGAACGTTGTATTAAATAAATTACCACGATAATAAAATGTAAAAAAAAAATCAATATGGAACGGGAGGTAGGGGAAGAGACAGCCTATCCCCCCCCCACCCATCATATTTTGTACACATGATTCGTTTTCTTTACGACATGTGGGGTGTTTAACACCGGCTTGTCTAATGACTTAGGTGCATGAAATCTCTACCCTCCGGTTTATTTGCAATATTTCTATATTAGAAAGCTCGTTGCATTTCAGCTGCTTTACCGTACTATTAGGTGGACAGTGTAGCACTGGCACTAAAAGAATAAGTTTAGCGTTATGATAAGAGAGGGCTTTTTATGATCTGGAGGTGATGGAGGGGTTGCATTCAGTTTGGGGTGGAGAGCAAGAGAGATCGGATTGCAATGAGATAATAAGCGATATTTTGTGCTATCCAGCTAGGCTGGAAAAAAAACAAGCCAAATAGCGTCTTTCGTTTTAATTGTGCAGTCTTCTTGCAAGCAAATGTAATTTAAGTGGGAAGAGCGGTGACGTTTAGAGACTGATAGGAAATAACGGGATTTGGACGGTGAAAGCCCGCAGTTGGTCTTCAGGCGGGATTGTCACATTTAAGAAGAAAGATCTAGGCTTTGAAAGAGTTTTGAAGCGCAAAGAAACTTTTTCCCACTGTTTTACGGCCCATGTGATGTGCTGCAGAGAGAGAAAAACATTAGACCCAGCGTGGATTTGCGACTGGGTTGAAGATGCGCTACCTGAATTTCTCCGACGGATGAAGGCGCGCTAGAGAGAGTCCGCCTCGCTTTCCTTAGAGAAATCATACCGGAGTTGATGCAGAAAAAAGGCAACGGAGATCCGACTTTGTGTTTTAAAGGATTAACACCTTTCCATCCTGTTTTTTTTTGGGTGATGCGATCATGCTTACCCCCGCGGGGTGACTAACTGGGGGGATCATCATGGACTGAAATAAGAGGGAGCTTTTTTCCTTCTTGAATCCCGTGTCACCTTGCTGATCGGTTTTCTTGGGACTAATCCTTCTTTTTCCTCTTCTCCCCGTCTGCTCCTCTCCTGGCAGAATGGCCCGATTCGGAGAAGACGTCCCTGGATTGCTGGGACCCGGGGAAGGGGGATCTGAGCGCAACAGGAACCGCGAAGGAGCTGCGGTGTCTACAGGTGGTGTTTCACCGGCGTTTAAGCAAACTAAAGCGCAGAGAGCCCGCACCATGGCCCTGTACAACCCCATTCCCGTAAGACAAAACTGTTTCACCGTCAACCGATCGCTCTTCATCTTCGGAGAAGACAACGTTATTCGAAAATACGCAAAGAAGATAATTGAGTGGCCATATCCTTTTAATATACGTTGGTGCAATGTCCACTACCCCTACAACAAACAGGTACACACTGTATTACTGCTTCTTTAAGCAGCACTCATATACTTTCAGGTCTACTTATGCATCAATAAACAGTAAGTACATTCTCAATGTTACTAGTACTATGTGGCCACCAGATTTCAGTTTGCCTGGATATATAAAATTGGTTTACCAATCCACATATTTCGTACAATAAGTGTTAAATCTGCGAAAATCAGTGAATCATTTCATATAATTGGTTGACTTTTGGTAATGTGCCTATAGTTTCTCACATTGCTACGGTGGTGAATGTTTTTCAGCATGTTCGAATGGTCCGCATTTACGTTACTAAGGACGCTATGATCGCATCAAAGTTAGTGCCCACAACTAGACTACTTTGCTACCTATGCATACTGAAAAGGCGATTAATGTAACGTTTGTGGAGGAGAATTGCGCAAAATACTACTCAAATTACTGTGTGAGTGGCACAGTTGAATTGATATTTAACATTGGCCATATCTACGGCTTCTCCTTAAAATTCTAACTCTTATTTAAAAAACAAGCTATATTTAGGAAACGGAAGCAGCATTAAGACGGCGCAGTCAGGATTTCAGCACCAAGGTCAGCAGCATCTCTCTGGCGTTAATGCAGAGGCTGATCCTGCTCGGAAGCCCACATGCATCCAGATCTGTTTGTGTTAATTGTACATGTCTTGTTGTGCTGCACTATAAGGGTGAGGAAATGCATTGCCATCTCAGCGGGATCTGTTGCTCCCTCCCCCCAGCCCATCCCTTTCCACCCGGCCCCAGCATGCAGGTTACGTCCTTCCTTCTATATTCCGCGATCCTGCACCAGAGTTTCGCCTGTATTCAGGCGGCGTGTGCAGGGCGTCACTCCGGCGCTCCTTCATTTCACTCGCACTAAGTGCGGCTTAAATGTAAAATGGCTAGTGGAGGTGATTTGTCTATCTGGTTTATTTCCACACGGAGTCTCTAGAAAGAGTAAATAGGTTGATTAAATCACCACAAAGATAGTTTGTCGTCATAGGCGTAAGCGACACGAGTAATTGTGACTCAGAGTCACGCGTCTGTCGCCGTGCTCTGTCATGGGGGGTGGGGGTGGTAAGGGGTGACGCGTCCGGATTTGGCAGGTGCATCTTTCCCGTCTCCTTTTTTGTTATTGCGCTCTTACATCTTTAATTATACCGAGAAACAGACTGTCTCGAGAACACAGTAACTTAATTAGCAAAAAATAGAAAAGAATAGAAAACGAAGACGGAGGTTAATCAGAATTATTTAGCCCGCCGTTACAAATGGAGAGCCCTGGGTCTTAAACGCAAACGGCCCCCATTGCAACGTTCCATTTTAAGCCTAGCCCCGACTATTTCAGCCACGATGCCAGTCTTCCTGAAGAAAAACAAACAAAAAAAAACTCAATCGTTAGAAACGCCTCCCCCCACCCCAGTCCCCCCGACTACAGACACTATTTTTTTAACCCTGTCATAATAATTAAAATAATTTTCTAGCAAAAGCAATCGCAGATTTTCATGGGTGGGATTTGAAAAATAAATTGCAGAGGCAATAGCAACACTCTGAGGCAGCACAAATAGCTTAGTTACTCAGTCACTACTCAAGAACAAATCATGAACTAGTATAATTACTGGATGAAAACATGAGCCATCATGACATAGTGACATATGCTCTACTGTGGATTAAATTAAAGTTAAGAAAAACACTTTACAGTCACAGTATCTAGTGTTCATTCACTAATCCACAGTAGTGAAAGTTTATACGTAGACATGAGCACATTAAGAATCCAGTGGTGTATACGCTCTGTGTGATCGCAGACAAGCTCAGGCAGGTGTCTTTGAGTAAGCAACAGCTGTTCAAGCCTTTAGATGTAGAATGTGTAGCTCCAGCAAATGCAGGATGATGTTAAATCCTGCCCCACCCTTGCCTCACACAACAGAAGGCAAGTGAAGTTGAGGATGGGACATTTGGTACGAGAGAGAGAGAATATAACTCCATATGATGCTGCTGTTGTACATCTGAAGCAGGTTCCAGGTCCACGTTCCCCAAAAAAATTTTATTAGCATTTAAACACAAAATGAACCAGATAAAACAAGAAGAGCATATGCAGTACTAAACACATCATAGCACATTTCAAAACAGTCATTTGTAAAGTAAGAAAATAAACAAATCCAAACAATGTGTAAATCCGCTCCTTCCATGTGCCACGCCCCCTCGTTAACCCCGTGTGGGATCCCCATGTGATCAGCTGTTTCTGGTTGTTTTCATTAGTCCTCTCTATTTCCTCCACGTTTCAGTTTGTTTCCCCAGTCTGGTCATTGTATTGTTCGTATGCGTTTTTGCCTACCTTACCTATAATTAAACCCCGCATTCCCCGATACCATGATGTTTGCACCTTTGTCTCCTTTCAGTCCCCGCTCGGCACAACAATATTATTATAATTAAATGTATTAATGGTTTATTATTAATATTAAAATAACGAATAAGAAATCTTTATTTTTAAATGTATTTTATTATATGCTGGATTGTTGTGCTAGATATATTCAGATTAAGGACCTTAAACATGTTCTCTATTTTTGATTTAAATCTCTGAAAAGCAATCACTAGCTGAGGAGACAATGCTATGCACAATTTACAACAATGCGTACACGTAGAACTGTATTTTGACTCCTACACCATTTGCTGCCTGTTTGCAACCCGTAACTTTTCTGCATCTGTGTCACTCATCCATTTAGAATAATATATTACCATAGATGTTTATATTCTACTTATGACAGTTAGATAAACTTGCTATAAATCTGGAATATATTTCAAAATATATTTTCAAAGAACAGGCAAGGTCATGAGAAGGAGATTCTGCTAGTTTTGTTTAAACAAAAAAAATCCAGTTCTCATCTGAAAGTGAAGACATTGCAGCTGGATCTGGTGTAGAAGCTCTCAGGGCATTTCTGTAAAACACTTTGTAAGTAGAAGTGTGGCTTCAGGCTTGAGAATACAAATAACAAGAAAGACAACTATTAGGGTGTCGAGTCCCACTTGTTGGGGGTAAAATCTATTTACTTAGACGGTGTTTTGTTCACTGTTCACTGAGTGATTATTAGGTGTCTTTGAAGAGTTTTGATATTAATGTGTGGTGTTTGGTAGAAAGATTATGGTTTTAGCAAAGCAGCCAGATTGTTATCACAGAGACAGTGAATGACGGCTGTGGCCAGATTTATGTCTTTGTGTTTAGAGGAATCGTTCTCCCTGGGTGCTGGAAGAGAGCGGATTAGACACATTTATCTGAATTATTACTTTTTTTGTTTTGATGGAACTAATGAGTTGGTTACAGCAGGGCTCAGCTGCTGCTGAGATCAGCCAATTTCTTTGGTTTTCAGCTGTAAGTTTGCATTTTTGGTATGGAGAGGAATGGGGGCCCCGTTAGTTGGCTAATTATCTGGCAGGATATCAATGTGCTACAGACCTCTGTCCACATTCCGGAGGCAGAGTGCCATTTCCCAGTGTAGCCGCTGCACACCTGCAGAAGCCTGTGCTGTTAATCTCTCTAAATGCTGAGTAACACGCTGCTTAGCTTTGTTGCTTCTATGATGGCTCTAAGGGGGTGGAGATACTCAGAGGGTTTGGCCTTTCAATAATTTATTTGTTGAAAGTTTTTATTAATGAGCAGCTTGGTTTGTGCTTGCTGAAGGGCAGTGACCGTCTCTGAGTGTGACTGTCTCTGAGTGTGACTGTCTCTGAGTGTGACTGTCTCTGAGTGACTGTATCTGAGTGTGGCTGGCTGAGAGTGACTGTCTCTGAGAGTGACTGTCTCTGAGTGTGGCTGGCTGAGAGGGACTGTCTCTGAGTGTGACTGTCTGAGAGTGACTGTCTCTTAGTGTGGCTGGCTGAGAGTGACTGTCTCTGAGAGTGACTGTCTCAGAGAGTGGCTGTCTCTGAGAGTGGCTGTCTGAGAGTGACTGTCTCTGAGAGTGACTGTCTCCGAGAGTGACTGTCTCCGAGTGTGACTGTCTCCGAGTGTGACTGGCTGAGAGTGACTGTCTCTGAGAGTGACTGTCTCTTAGTGTGGCTGTCTCTGAGAGTGACTGTCTCTGAGAGTGGCTGGCTGAGTGTGACTGTCTCTGAGTGTGACTGTCTCTGAGTGTGGCTGGCTGAGAGTGACTGTCTCTGAGAGTGACTCTCTCTGAGTGTGACTGTCTGAGAGTGACTGTCTCTGAGTGTGACTGTCTCTGAGTATGACTGGCTGAGAGTGGCTGTCTCTGAGTGTGACTGTCTGAGAGTGACTGTCTCTGAGTGTGACTGTCTCTGAGTGTGACTGTCTGAGTGTGACTGTCTCTGAGTGACTGTCTCAGAGTGACTGTCTGAGTGTGACTGTCTCTGAGTGACTGTCTCAGAGTGACTGTCTCTGAGTGTGAATGTCGCTGAGAGTGACTGTCTCTGAGTGACTGTATCTGAGTGTGACTCTCTGAGTGTGGCTGGCTGAGAGTAACTGTCTCTGAGTGAGACTGTCTCTTAGTGTGGCTGTCTCTGAGAGTGACTGTCTCTGAGAGTGACTGTCTCTGAGTGTGGCTGGCTGAGAGTGACTGTCTCTGAGAGTGACTGTCTCTGAGTGTGGCTGGCTGAGAGTGACTGTCTCTGAGAGTGACTCTCTCTGAGTGTGACTGTCTGAGAGTGACTGTCTCTGAGTGTGACTGTCTCTGAGTATGACTGGCTGAGAGTGGCTGTCTCTGAGAGT
>JABFEA020000036.1:23228574-23249289 GCA_019775915.2 Cyphomyrus plagiostoma
GTGCAACTTTGTTAAGTGCATGTTTGGGAAACGCACGTGAAACAATAACGAACGTTCGCAAAATGACTCGTAGAAAACGCTCTTAAGTGCTAAGATCAATCGTTATCGGGAAACGCAGCCCTGGTCAGTTGAGCAAGACATACATCAGCGGTGCTTTGGGGGCTTTTACAGCTAGATATAGATATGTTAAGGGTTGCTCGTGGCTTGTTAAAGATCGCTGTTGCCATGCTCAGGAAGAACTGCAGCTTGCCCACAGGGATTTCTTTGAAGTCAAGTTTGTCTGGTTTTTATTTCAATATGTCCATCATAGAATATGAAAGCAGTTAGGGCACAGTTTTAAATTGTGTTTAGCATTTGCATTAAGGTACATTCATTATATTGCTTTATATCCCCCTGAACTGCTTGCTTGTTGTCCACCTCATCTTTTTTTAAAAAGCTTTGTTCCCTCTCTTTGCAGACCAATGATGCCTTAGGCCCTACATGGAATTGGCTTTATTTTATCCCTCTAATAATAATTGGATCCTTTTTTGTGCTGAACCTGGTACTGGGAGTTCTCTCAGGGTGAGTTCACTTCAGACTGCTCTAGCTTTTCTTGAGATACCAAGTAGTCTTGGATTCACGTTAATCGTTTAGTCACCGAAGGCAGACGACAGGGCTGAATGTCATCAACGGCGATTCTCTGAAGGTGACCCTCCCATGTGGGTCTTGCAGGGAGTTTGCCAAAGAGAGGGAGCGGGTGGAAAACCGGAGGGCCTTCATGAAGCTTAGGAGACAGCAGCAGATCGAGAGGGAGCTGAATGGGTACCGAGCGTGGATCGACCGGGCAGGTGAGCCGAGCAAATTTTAGACAAATGGGGGAAGACTGTCATATCCTTAGCCTGACATCCACAAATCAATTTGTTTAGAAAGTGTGTTTACTAAGTTTAGCCGTATTTAAAGCATGTGAGAGGGGTATTTTATGGCTTAAACTGTTATTTGCTATTTCTATATTGCATGTTTTCACCTATCGCTGATGCATCAGAAATGTAACTTCTGTAACAGGGGCATCACTGTATATGAATTTATATATTAACTTCACAGTCATTTATATGAAATTAAATAGGGAATTGTTGGAATTATATAAATCAGAGGAACAGACAGCTCTCCAAAAATGTACCTGCTTGAATGAATTCTCAAACTGTAGCTCATTAATAATTAATTTGGCAGTTATTATTATTGGTTTGGTTATCCCAACACCATTTAAATTCATATTGCATAGCTGATAAATATCAGTTATAACAAGGGCAAGGTTCAGTCAGCAAGAACTTCTCATTTCTCATGATTTAGCTACTATGATTAATCAGCATTGTTAACTGTTGCTTTGTAATTATGCATTTCAGAGGAGGTGATGCTGGCAGAAGAGAATAAAAACTCTGGAACATCAGCTCTGGATGGTGAGACATTTTGTGCATAAATTCTAAAACTCGCTCATGGATAATGTGGTGTACAAAATGTTTTACATGATACGCTCTTCAGTATGTAAGTGTACATCATTCGCTTTTTCCTTTCTGTAGATATATTTTGTAACTGTCAATGTAGTTCCCATCTCTTCCCATTCCCTCTTTATGTCAGTTTGAACAGTAATTGTCCTGTATATGATTGTAAATAGCTAAAGTAACATGAAGAATATGAAATATACAGATCTCTTTCATTTTTTTTTTTACAAGGAAAGTATTTATAGTATTGTTACTTTCTGATGTAAACTGCGTATGTCCAATTATTCATGATTGTGAATTTTTATAGGTGAAATTCTCCCATTGTCCTCTGTGTTAATATCTAATTGACCAATGAAAAGACGTTTTGTGTAGTCATATATTTAGCTAGCATTTATGTATTAGTTAACATTTGTATTTATGATGGCTACCTATAAGGATTACTTTATATCGTTAATTTTAACAACGTAACGTTGATAGCTAGATGGCTAGATAATTAACAACATTGCTAATTGTGAATATCAAACAGGATTAGTTTGTATCTTGTTAACATTGACATTTTTCGTTTAAGGTTTATTTTTTAAAGTAGTTGAAAATGTGTTCTGTTGCACTCCTGATATAATGGATATTTGGAAATAGATAAGATGAGATGAGATGAGATAATATGGGATGATATGAGATACTCTTTATTGTCCTTGTCGCTTGACAACGAAATTGAGAAAAACGCAGGTGAGTAATAAAAGAATATATTAAAAATATACAAATTGCACTTATGAAATATAAAAATGTTTAGGCGGTTTGTCCTGATTTTCATTGTTATGTACCTCTTGCATCTATTTTAACACATAAAGACAGACATATAAAGCAAGAGGTCTGACCGTCCATCCATCCACCCATCCACCCATTTTCTGATATCAACTATCCTATTCAGGGTCACGGGGGGCCGGAGATTATTCTGGAGAATGTTACATTTTATGTTTAAAAAATTGCAGCTAGATGCTCATGTCTAGTCAGCTTTTGTAGGTTATTCTTTTTTATCATTCATATTTATGGCATGGTAATGATACTCCTGTTAAATTATTGTTACTTATAAAAATGTTCATATTAAATACAGTTATGGACTGGTATCCCATCCAGTGTGTAACCTAGGCTTGTGTTCTTGTTACCTGGGATAGACTCCAGGCCACCCAGTATAAGGGGTTAGAATATGGGTGGATGGATGGATGGATGGAATAAATAGTTACTTTTCAGTACTTTAATACTGAGGGTTTTTTTGTGTTTCTCTTTTTATGGAATGTATTGTTTTGTATTGTATATTTACATTTAAATGCCAGGCACGCAATGCATTGAAGTTGTTGTCGTTGTATTTGGTTCTCAGAATAAATTCAACATTTATGTTGAATTAATTAAAGTCACCTTCAAGTTTCAAAAGAGAAAAACATCCTCAGTAGGGCTGACACTTATTTGAGATCACTCCGCCTCCACTGTGAAGCGCCAAATGTTTCCCCAATTGTCAATGTTTTTATTGAGTTCCCTATGTACACAAGTGAAGCTGTGGCCATAAAAATTGAGCCATTCTTCCAGATAAACAATCTTGTTTTATTGAATGTTGACTGACAGCAACCAATAGACAATCTGCGTGGAATGCAGTCAGTAACCATGGTGAAGCACAACATCACTTTTACAGATCCTCGCTGCCTATTGTTATTTTTCAATCATCCCCACTTTGGGGTGTGAGGGTCTAATCGAGCTTGTCGTCATTCGACGAACTACCAATACATGTAAGGACGGGATCTGTCCTTACTTGCCTCCAAAAAGACATTTCAGTGGGAACAAAATGTCACAGTATAGAAAGTCCCAATATCACTGTGGAAGTGAACACATAATAAGCTATTACTCTGATTAAGAAGTGCACATGTGTCGTCTTGGTAACTGTGATGAAAAGGCTGGGTCCTTGTGCTGTTTGCCTTTTGTAAGCAATCATTTCTGTATTGTTTGTGTGCCTCTTTGGTGGAAACAAAGGTAATAACAACCCACCTAGAGGTCTCCAAAAACCATTATTGTACCTACAGTTAGCAGGGACTCTTTAGGACTGATTCAATTTCAATGAAAGCTAAATATTCAAATGTAGCAAATGTAGAATTGCAATGTGGGTTATAATTTAAGTGTCCTAATGGTTCCCCTATTATGATTTTATGTGTCGGCTGAGGAACTGATCTTTAGTCCACCTGTGCCAGTTGGCAGTCTGTTTTTGTATTCCCTAAATGTATTTGAGGTCATGGGTTTGAGTCCTGGAGTCTTTTGCTCTGTTATTTTATTAATCATATGATTACATTGATCTTTGAATGATGGCTGTTTTGATCTCTTGGTATGCTGTTTTACTGATGATGTGTTTGATTTTGAACTGTGTGGCTACAGTGCTCAAACGGGCTACCATCAAGAGAGGTCGTCTAGATACTGTCAGACATGGGCCGGGGGAGGACCAATATGTTGACATCTCCTCTGTGGGTGAGTCAGCGCACCACAAATATAACAAACTGATAAATATTAATTTTATATATAATAATATAATACATAAATAATACGGTATATTGGTCATAACCAAATCTGAACGTCCATCCTGAAGCTGATAGGATGTGTGTTTTTTTCTGTGCTGTTACTTATTCCAGTATAAAATCATAGTGAGCTTGATTTGTTTACATGGGAATTTTGGATTTGAGGCAATAGTCTTTTATTAATGTGTTGTGTGAGGCACTATAAACACTGAACACCTTGAAATGTAGGGTTAGATGTATGTATAAGAACTGAATACTTGACCATTGGCCTGATGAGGGTTTACTCTGCTCGCAGGTGGACCTTTGGCCAGGGCTAGCATCAGGAGTGTGGGACGGGGTCCTACCGCCTACGTCCGGCGGAAGGAGCGCATGCTACGCATCTCCGTCCGCCGCATGGTCAAGACGCACACCTTCTACTGGACCGTGCTGGGCCTGGTGGCCCTCAACACGCTCTGCGTAGCCATCGTACATCACAACCAACCCCAGTGGCTGTCCGCCCTCCTCTGTAAGTCGTACGCCATATCTGTTCGTGTCTGTCTCGAAAAGCCAGCCTTCAAAAGTCTCAGTCCATATGTGTCGCACGTCATGGCTGAAGCTGTCAACCGAAACATCCAAGATGGCAGACATCCCACGTCCTCTGCTCAGCTTGCCTTAGTTACCAGCTGACAGGAGCTAAGGCCTGTGTAGCAGGTTTTTGCACACTTGCTTGACAAAATAAAGACTGAGGGATGCATGTTGTCAGACATGACTAATGGAAAAACCCTCCAGACCACGAGAATCACCACTGATGTTTTGTTTTGCAGACTATGCAGAGTTCCTCTTCTTGGGTCTGTTCCTAACTGAGATGTTCTTAAAGATGTACGGTCTTGGACCCAGGCTCTACTTCCACTCATCCTTCAACTGTTTTGACTGTGGAGTGAGTTCCTTTATTTTTCTTTATTTTTTTTTCTTTCAAAATGGCAAAGCCAGGTGTAGGAAAATGAGAGATTATCATCGTAATATACTGATCTAGTCTCACTCAGAGTGATCAGAGCTAGCTCAGATCAGAGTTTTTGGATCTGATTGCTGATCACTGGAATCAGATTGGCTGATACCAATTATGGGGGGGGGGGGGGTTCTTCCATTTAAAGTGTAACTTCACCCCCAGGTGTTGCGTTCCACTATGAGGGATTTCTATAGAGATTTTATAGGCTTTTGGAGCACCTTGTTGAACTGCTAGACTGGTAGAGCCATTTTAGTGAGCTTCTTTTGTGACGCACGGAGGCATCTCACATATTTTGTCATGTGATTGGTTCCTCTGATTGGCCTTTATAGAGAGCTCCGATCAAACTATTTACAACAAATATTGGCAGCTAATGATCATGATTGATGGGTCAGATTATCTCTAATTATACTTCATCCACAAAATTGGTGTTAGACAACGGTCAAATTAAAGGCTGTCGATTGGATAATTAAGACTGAAAATCAGCCGATTTAAATTTTAATGGGCTGCTGATCAATTGAAGCCTCTCTACTCCATACTAACTTTTCTGAGGTCAGAGAGTAGGAGCAGTAAAATAATAACAATTCATTGTTTCACTTTAAAAACTAATAGATGTTTTCAAATGACTAGTCAGTGCTGCCCAGTAAAATCTATCAACAAGTAGAGCAGATATAAATCTCATGGTTTTCTCTCATTGGGACACATCAGCTGTTTAGATAAGTGTTACAGAAAAATCCTATCCAGCCTTAATCAGTATAAATATAAGTATGAGTAGTTCTGGAGAACAGTACGCCACTGATAATCTTTGATAGCAATAAATGATTAAATAAATGATGTCTTAGCTTTGGAGATGGAATCTTCTGCCATGTTTATCTTTTCAGTCATTGTATGATGTGTTACATTAAATTATGCTATGCCTTTTAGGGGATGGGAGGATCGTTATAGTAAATGTTGTTACTCAGCACAATGGTATGGATACGGATCAGTATGAAATGGTTATCAAAGGCCTGTTACTTATTCTCTGAAACATTTAGAACACTATAATGGGGTTCATTGATTTGTTATTTTGTATTTTATTTGCACATTTTCAAATTTTCAAGCCTGACTTTAGATTCTGATGTTTTATCAGCCAATTATGTCAACACTCTTTTTGTGTATTGCAATTGCAGTGTAATTAAGATAAAAGAAAGCACATTACAGCTGTATAAAGTTTAATTTAGTGTAACCGAGAACATGATGGATAGGTCCTGCTTCTGCCTGTCGGTATAACTGACTCTTTTCACTTGTGGACCACTGGTTTTAATTACAGTGTATTCACAGGTCATTGTAGGAAGCATTTTTGAGGTACTGTGGGGATTCTTCCGGCCTGGAACGTCATTTGGGATCAGTGTTCTGCGGGCTCTACGTTTGCTTAGGATATTCAAGATCACCAAGTGAGTAGCACCATGTTGGCTGGTGGCAGGGGGGGCTCTTCTGAGCATGCTGGGATGGAACTGGGCCCGTCATTATTTGGTAAGCAAAAAGGACAACCATGAACCAGTTATGACACCAGATCAGTGGGGTCAGTGTTTATTTATTTCTTTAGTAATTAAGGCTTGTGTGTTTCTGTTCACTTGTGATGTCATGCTAATGAGCGAGACAACTGGGTGACTTGTGCAAAGATCTGTTCCACAAAAATAGAAATTATTCTCCTCAAAAGACTGAAATTATTCTTAACAATGTATTCACCCTGAAAAGCGCTATTTTAATTGTCATCTCCATTGCTGCTTTTAAAAAGTTAATCGCTGGAGATTGAACTGCGCCGCTTGTCAGAAAGTGTCAAAGATTGTAATTACTGTTAATTAACACTCTGATTTAGTTCATTTTTTTCATAGAAATGGCAGCAAAAATGGCAGGGGGGTGTGCATTTTTTACTGAGGGCAAATTAAATATTATTCAGATTATGCTGGATCTTGCAGACTGTGCTTTGTGTAAACACGACAGTGTCATTAAAAATCCTGACGCGGCGCATGTTTTTTGGTGATGTCAGCCTCACTCTGACTGAATTTCAGATTTATTCAGACTTATGCGTCTTGGCAGATCTGATTGGCCCCTGCTTAAACACTTCACAGCTCAGGGGACAAAGCTAAAAGTGTGAAGGGGGGGTGCTACATCCCTATAGATGGTGCAGGAAACAATCCCAGTGACATAGTGACTTCCCTGAATCACAGTCATTCTTGAGCTTTAAACAGTATTATGCATTGGAGACAGACAGGAGATGGGGAGGCACCTTTCCCTCCATATTTGATAGAGGAGTTCGGAAGCTTTTGTGAATCACACTCCTTTGATGTCCAAAATCGGGCTAAAATTTTTATTCCTGGTACAGGCATGTTTGAGTCCATATTCACTGTCTGCAGAAGAAATGTAAATTTAAAAGTGATGAGCCACATATATCCCTCATTGCAGGTACTGGGCATCTCTGAGGAACCTGGTGGTGTCATTGATGAACTCCATGAAGTCCATCATCAGCCTACTGTTCCTGCTCTTCCTCTTCATTGTGGTCTTCGCTCTGCTGGGCATGCAGCTGTTTGGGGGCAGGTACAGAACCAAAACTGCCACCCCATCACTGCCACTTTGGTTTTACGACCAGAAGTATTGCTTCAGAGCTGAAACCGCTGCCTTTGATGCAATCAAGTTAATTCCTATTGATGTCAAGCTGTTTGCCCAACATGACAGACACAGGTTTCTTTGTGGTCCCCAACTTATATTTTTGTATGTCAAAAGCGGGTTTCTGCTGGACAAAGTTTAACGATCCACTTCCCAAGCACTCCTGTGTGGCTGGAAGTCATAACGAGTGAAGTGTATATTTTGGGTGCACAAGTTTGCCTGCACCTTGTCACGATGATGAGGACATTCTGTTGAAATATTTTGTGGCCTAAATCATTTGTAACATCCATCGTTTTACAGAAACAACAATGTATCTTTAGAAATCCTCGACAATGTCGGAATATTGCTTGGGCTCAGGCAAGAAAACAGTCACCTTGTGCAATGTGGGTCCTACTCACACGTCACCCGTGCTCCTGTCTTTCCCACAGGTTCATCTTTGAAGATTATACCCCAACCCATTTCGATACTTTCCCAGCTGCCATCATGACAGTGTTTCAGGTTTGGTTTGGAAACCTCAGTTGTGTATGACTGTGTTAAATAAAGAAAATCTGCATGATCTGTTAGCTTTAGGCTGTAATACCATGATTCGTAGTAAATAATAAAATGAGCATCACAGAGAATATTGCCGGCAGACATAGGTCAGATGTCTTATTTTACGTGAGACAGCACAGGAGGTCCTTGTGCACAATGCACTGGAGATTAAAGATTAAGTTAGCGTGCCGGGATGTGCTTCTGCTCATCCAGATACTTACTGGGGAGGACTGGAACGAGGTGATGTACAACGGGATTCGCTCCCAGGGCGGTGTGAAGACAGGAATGTGGTCCTCCATATACTTCATTGTGCTCACGCTGTTTGGGAACTGTATCCATTTTAGAAGTCGTGTTGTGAAGATGGAGGTCAGAAGGTTGTAGGTGATACTCCATTGTTTGCTTGTCCATTGTTTTTTAATTGTTGTTTGTTTGCTTGTCAGTTGTTTGGCAGTTTGCTTGTTGGTTGTTTGCCAATTTGTTTCCCAGTTGTTTGCCTCTTGGTTGTTTGTATGCCAGTTGTTTGCTTGTTGTTTGTTTGTTTGCCAGTTGTTTGTTTGCCTTGTTATGGTACAACTGGTTCCTGCCATTTCCTTGACGCACCTGTGACCAGACACGCTTCTTAATGTCTTCTTGGCCATTGCAGTAGACAACCTGGCCAACGCTCAGGAACTCACCAAGGTAACTTGCCATGCCCCATCAGCCACCCACCCCCACGCCCACCCTATGATATGTGACCCTCTTCCTTTGGCAATCATCCTACCTGCCATGTGGGACTGGGCATCTGGTGATGTGTTAAGATGAAGTGAATCAGAGGCTATTAGAGGAGACAAAATGAACGTCTTTTGTCAGGATGAAGAGGAGGAGGAAGAGGCCTTTAATCAAAAACACGCCCTACAGAAAGCGAAGGAGGTCGGCCCCATGTCCTCCTTTATGTCATCAGAGTAAGTGGTCTGTGCCCCCCCTCCATTCCTCCACCTGCCTGTAACCCCCCCATGACCTGCCTACTGAAGGAGAAAAGGCTCAAAACACGTATTATCAGTAGAGGCTTGCTTTGCTGTTTTTTACACTTAAAAGCCTTCATTCTCTCCTTATACATTTGGTTATGTATTTCATTACTGCCAGGTAAATTATTCTGTTTCTGCGAAAGCATGTTGTATTAAAACTGCAGTAATGGTAATGGAGCGAGGCTGTGTAATAGGACACATTCCTGACATGGAGCTTACAGTGTAACCTGTTTCACAGAGTAGTTTATCCTTTACACATTCTATTTAATGACAAATAGTGTCTGCATTAATGTTTTAAACAATGGGCAGGACTTTGCATTTTCCCATCATGCCTTTGGCAAAATGGACCACTTCAGCTAACTTGCTGCACCGCCCTAACACCATGATGAGTGTTAAATGGCAAACAGGCCCACAGGACAGCAAGACAGTTATTGGATCAGATGGCACTGTCTCAAAATCTTGGATCTAGGTCTTTTTCCTGAGGTCCCATTATTTCCCCTTCGACTTGCTTTGGTTACTCTGAGGTGCTATAAATTGACCAGTGGGTCACCATAGCTACTGGCAGGCTTCCCAGTAACTGCAGAGGAGGGGCTCAACTGTTGTCATAGAGACGGGTTTATAGGCGAGCAAATGGTGAACCTTTAAAGTGGGATCGACTGCGATAAGCAGTGGGGGCTGTTTGGAGGGCTTAGCCACTAAGTTCAGCTGTTATATGTAGTATTTTAATTATATTTTGTTTATGGTTTGCTGTCATGTGGTCAGAAATTTATAGCATATTTCCATCCATTTCACTTCTAACTGGTTATCCTAGTAGGGAAGACAAATACATTTGAACAGTTATTCCATAATAACCGCACTGTTTGGCTAATAAGGTATCATGAAATCTCTTGTTTATAGATAGAAAGAAACATTACAAAATGATCAATACTAGTATTTACAGTTTTTATCTATTTTAGTATTCATGTTTAGCAAAATATATTACTAGATTTACTTGTCCTGCTAAGCAGGCAATTAAGTATAGAACAGCAAATATTTATGGATCTATGAACGGCAGTCCATTCTACATGTCTGCTGCAATCCCACTGATTTAGGAATATACATCATCCAAATTTAATCCGAGCAGTGTGTTTTCTTTTCGACAAAGGGAATATTTTTCTGTAGATGTATGTCCGAGGTGTGGGATTTATTTTAAAGATTTTTAAGATACACATCAAGCCGGTCAAATTTCACTTGCCAAACCTTAAATGGTACTTAAAAGTCACTCAAAGATTAAAAAAGGTAGAGGTGTGACAGTAGCTCATTTTCTATCTATTGACCTATGACTAAAAGCTAAACCTTGAAATAGTTTATCAAAGCAAAAGACAGCAGGAAGTCTTCACTATATTCCCTATGGCACCAAAGTAGAAGCTGCAACCTGATTGTGTATGAGCATGGAACAGCATGCCCATGCATGCAGGAGCCCGGGAAGTCATCTGCTCCAGCTGCCATGTCCTTTGCCCTTAGCTGCCACTCACAATTTGGCATTATGCCATGAGTCCCAAGCTTGCGATTGGGTAGATACATCAAATTAAGATTGAACCGACTAGCCCAAGTTAAGGACAAAATGGCAGTCTTGGAATGTCTCCCAGGGTCAGGTATTATGCATGTTGCGTACTTTATAAATACACAGACGTCAACAACTGCATGGTCCTTGCATGTTAGAAGCGATGATGTAAAAGAGTGAGCAGACCAGATGGCACCAGGTTGGTATGATGCAGGAAGGTTTCATGTTTCAGATACACTGGAAGAATATCAGACATACTATGTACACCGTACTGTATAAGCTATCCTAGGCTGCAGCGGCAAACATCGGGGCCACGTCCTGGAAACACCATGCTGACGTTAGCCTTGGGCTCCCAGATAAATTACCAGGCCATGGATGGGATGCTAGTCTCAGGCTAGTCGCAGAAACCACCCTCACAATCACTTCAGGCAATGCAGTGACACCGGCTCACCTAACCTCATGTATCTGAAGCATGGAAGGAATTCAGAATATCAGGATGGAAGCTGCAGAACCACAGAAATGATACACATGGGGCAGGTGGCAGGTGGCAGGAAGGGAACCATCACAGAGGCATGAGCCGCACACGCTAACCATTAAACCACGATGGGCACCCAGTTATCACCTATAAAAAACAATAAACATGCATATTCACACTGGCTAACTCCGGTAGCATGATATTCCCAGCCACTTACTTTAACTTTGCTTGTCACGTAGCTTCAGGCACCGTAGCAGAAAGGCAGCTTCGATCACAGAGATCAGGCACCAGGCCAGTTTGGGTTTAGGCCACTGCATGCAGTGGGAAGCATGCAGATGAGAAACCAGCGCATGGCTCTGCTGAGGATGGCCTCAAGTCCACGTTGAATGTCGGAGTCAGGAATACATAATTAGGTCGGGGGGGTCAGACACGGTTCACCATTCGTTCCTGGGGGTCCTAAGTTGTGCATTAGGATGTGAAATTCATTTCTATGTTTTATTCCTGTGCCATATTCCTGAGAGTCTTAACATTTCAAAACTATCTGAATACTGTATGTGTTGCTCCTGTTGATGTTGATGTTGTTCTGATCTAATACTGCTACCATCTCGTTGTCATGTGACTTTGCCCGCCAAGTGACATAGACCAAAACTTCTTTCTAAAAGGAATCATTTCTGTTAAATAACAAGATAACAAATTAACTTTGTCCATATTTTACATATTTAATCAATTTCCAAGAAACAAAGGCTTAGATATATTTTTATCCATTGATATATTACTTTACACGCAAATATCTGAATAATTTAAATTTCACTGTGCTAACTTCTTGTCAGAATCTAATTCCTTTCTGTTTTTTTCAGTTTTACCTAATTTTCACCTTGTTATGGACTGTGTCACTGGGATTGTTCTGTGTTTGTTCACCAAAACACTAATGTCTTGTTTTCAACCAATCGCTCATTGATTACACGGACTGAACAAGAGTACGGGTGTGAGTGAGTAAGTAATGCTGTCTGTTCACTTCTTTTCTGAAACATCTTGCCTGAATCTCGTTTAAATCCTGTAACTGTTTTACTCTGCTGCCTGCTGTTACCATTTGTTTTTGTTTTTTTATGAGATGTAGACCTCCTGTCCTCTACACCTCGTTTTATTGTTATTACAGCATAATGAATAGCTTTAACGTTACTGCTACAGATGGCAACGTTTATGAAATGCCACCAGGCCGTAGGTTGTTCTGGGTTGTTTTTCCAAGTCGATTCAAATTGAGGAGGGCATTCCCCGCACACAGCCTGCTGCGAAAATTTCCTATAAATGCTAAATGCTGAAGCGCTTATACAGGGGTGGGTCGCAGTTTGAGGAGGAAGGCATTAGGAAATGCATTAAGAGGATGCTGTGCCGTTGACCTTTTTAAAGTGATGATGTGTGATGGCCCGTGTGGCACAGGATTGACGCTGTAATTGTCCTTCTCTTTCAGCAACAGGAGGAGGCCCTATCTGTACAGAAAGCGAGCCATACACAGGAGCAGGCCTGCCTACGTTATGGAGGCCGCGGCGGAGAGCCTGTCGCGAGGCCCCCGGGGGCAGTCCTTCAATGCCTCTAACTCTTTCATGTCCAGGAGGGAGAGGAGAAGGCGCATGACCATGTCCGTGTGGGAACAGAGAACCAGCCAGCTCCGGAGGCATCGGCAGATGTCGAATCGAGAGGTGCACTACGGCACCCCCAAAGAGGACCAGGACACGTCCCCGGGCTGCCCCCATCACAATAACCCCACGCCCATGGGCAGCCTGCATGGCTCTCAGGAGCCCCCCAAGTCTGTGGCGCTGAAGGTGCCCGAGCCTCCCATGCCCAGCGACATGCCCTCATCTGTGCACCCGACTGCCGTAACCATGCCGTTGCCGGACTCACCCCTGCCTGTGGAAGTCAGCCTTCCCGAGCCCCCAGAGTCCGACTTGGCACAGTTGCCGGCGCCAGACGGGAAGGTGGGGAATCACTGCCATGCGGTGCTGGACGCTCACCGGAGCCCCCGGCTGAATGGCGAGAGGAGGCAGAGAGTGGCCCGCAAGATTCGACCCCCCCTAGGGGACACGCTGTCCCCAGACTCGTGCGTCCGCCCCAGGAGGCACCGGCACAGGGAGGCACAAGCTGGTATCGAGAAGCCCTCTCCCCACAGTGAGGAACGGAGCGATGCTGGCGACATGGAAGAGGAGGAGTGGAAAGTGGGCAGTGATGGGGGCACCAGGCAGCAAGAAAGAGGAGAGTCCGAAAATGGGTAAGAGGTGCGGAGGGACATGGGTTCAAATCCCTAAGTAACGGGACAAAAAGTGCATTTCCAGATCCGTGCTTTAACAGGACCTGCAAGAAGAGGCCGGGCACCTTCAGGAACCCTAACCTCACCAAGCGATGACACTAAAATCTCCATCCATCCATCATCTAGCCACTTACCCTGGTCAGGGTTGCGTGAACACAGAAATGCACCGAATAGTATTTTTTTAAAAAGCTGACCTTAGTGACACATGTTCAATAGAGTGTCTTTCCTGTTGGAGTGCATACTGCCTTTTTATTCAGCTGAAAGTTAATTTTGAAATGAAAATGAAATGTGGTTTATTACTGATTTAAGCAGTGAGCTCCACTGTCCACTTCATGGCACTTTACAAGACAACTCAAATTTTCTGGAGGATTTCAGATCCTATTTCTTCCTTATTATTATTTTTTTGGGTAATTCTCCTAAAATTTCTTACAGCAACTGCATTGGGATATTACATGACAGTTGTAGAGAAAAAGTGTTTTTGTGTCAGGCATATATATGCCATTATTTAAATTATATATAAATAATGCTTTCATATCTCATCGTGACCCTCATCAGTACATCTGTGTGTGAAGATGGATGGATGGATGCTTTCGATCTTCCATGTCACATTCAGAAATGCATAACTGTCTCATAACTGTCTTAGTATAGAAAAGTGCTCATCTTTTTGTGCCCAGGTTGAATAGTCTGGAGTCCCCAGGTTGCCGTGATTCCCTCAAACCCAAGCCCAACCTGAACAACTCCCCGGGTCACAATGGCGAAGCAGCTAGGGACCTGGCCGCAGGGCACACGGACCTGCAGATCCCCAGGGATACTGTCAAGAAGGAGGGCCAAGCTGAAGCTGAGAACAGCCTGAACCAGGAGAAGTCACCACTGAACACAAGCGTGGTGATCGAGGTGACCGACGTTCAGCCAGCCCTGGAGCTGACCCCAATCGCAGGTATAGAGACAGGCAGACAGCCCACTTCCCCTCCCTTCCTGTGATGTGGGTACTGGGGCAGGGGCACGCTCTGAGCTACCGATTTATGGCTACTAAATATCGGCCTGCTGAAACACTGGTCACAGTTAGAACATCAAACAAGCACTGCGCTACTCAACCGTGAAAATGATCACGTTCGGGATGGAGTGAAGTGAGTGTGATTTTTCATTGTTCTTATGGTGTATAAAGGCAACATATGGTCAAGGGGTTAAAGCAGTCAGATATAATGTTTTTTCTTGAGTCAGAAGTATGTTCCCAGCACCACTCATTAGAGAGAAACTTCACGGTGTTGCGTGGCAGTGTTTTGAAGATCATGGATCAGAGTTGTGGCTTTAGCTCCCACATACCTAAAAGCCTGTGGTATTGGTATTGATAAGCAAACCAGCTGGTGTTCAGATATCAGTAAGTGTGTTCCACTGGATGAGATACGCAGTGGTCACTACGCTAATCCCAAAAGTTTTAGTATTTATAACTCATTTATTCACATGTACTCTAAAATAGTAATAATGACAAAATATTGGAACCAAAAACACCTATAATTGTTAAGAGTAATGATATTTTTGATTAATTATGTTTCACCTATTTTACTGGGTGGCATGGTGGTGCAGTGGTGAGGATTGCTGCCATACAGTTCTGGGACCTGGCTTCAGGTGTCTGGTGTGGCTCCATGTGTGTGGAGTTTACATGTTCTCCCCATGTTGTCATGGGGTTCCGTCCACGTACTCCAATTTTTCTTCCCCACAGTCCAAGAACATGCTAAGGTGAATTAGAGTTACCAAATTTCCCGTAGGTGTGTGAGTGTGCCCCACGATTGGTTGGCATCCTTTATTATCCGTTATTCCCTGCCTTGTGCCCAAAAACCCCTGGGATAGTCTCCAAAACGCATGGCAAACATGAATAGGACAAGAAGTTTCAGAATACAATTGTTGTACTGTAAAACAATACAACAGCCTGTCTCCGAAACTGCCCCTGACAGCTGACAGGAGAAATTTGCGGCTGCTTTGGAGTGTGGTGTTTTCTGGTGGGATGAACGATCCCACTCTTGTTCCTGACAAGGAGACCTAAGGAGCCACGCAGACCTGCACGCCCCAGGCTGGCGGTGGATGATTCCCACTCATCCTGCATCCTTAGAAGGTGTTTTTTCCCAGGAGCGCTTTGGGTTCCTTCCCTGAGCAGAGGGGCAGGGTCTCCAGCTCTGTAATTGTATCGATTGGTTCCACCTGTCCCTCTTTACGCTGGCATTTTCTGTTTTGTTTGGCCCTCTGTAACCTAGGAACCAGTGACACCAGCCCCGAGCCCAGTAATCTCTCTCTACTAGTTCATTTCCCCTCTGCTACAATGTATCAGTCTCTATTTATTTGTTGTTTTACTTTATTGTTTGTGAACTAAGCTGTCTTGGTTCAGACTCATTTATATTAGCAGGAGCCTGCCCCGTCCCCTCTAAGCCTGAAATGTGAGTATTTTGTAAATAAATGAGTTCCTTTCTACCGAGTTCCCTTTTCGCATGATTTTATTATCATTTTTCATAGTAGGTTAATGGTAAACGATAGCGAATGGCTTTTAGCGACGCGCCTTGCAGATAACACCGTTTTTATTTGCCTCAGGGCATCTTCAGGGAGGACAGGGTCTCTATTCATGGAGTACATGCGGTCAGACTGTCTTTGGATAGCAGTGATGTATGTCACACATACGCACAGATTTTCTCGTCTCGGCTCGGTCGCTGTTTTATGGGACATCGTGAAATGATGGCTGAGTTATTTCCGGCCGTGGCCAGTCAGGGGCAGTTTGCTTCGGGAAGTGAGAACCATCAGTCCTGTAGAGCCTGCGCACTGATGTGCGGTAGGGTGCCGTGTAACAGCAGGTAAACATCAAAGCAGTTTTTATTTAAGCACTGAAAAAAAGATCTGTAATTAACTTTTGTAAGGGCCCTTAAGAATATCTGAATTTCAGCCTCAAGTAAATAATTTCTTACTGAAAGGAGAAGAATCTATCCCTATCTCTGTGTCAGATAGGTGACACTCTACATTGCATGGATTGGACAAGACAATTCATGAACCTTCCTTGTGTTTTGCAGTGAACAGTAAAGATGTGGAGAAGGAGGATGAGGAGGGCTCCAGCCCGCCCAAGTCTGCCCCACCCAACAGCATGTTCATCTTTAAACCCGATAACCCGTAAGGTCGCATCTGTAGACGATCTGGGTCCTTTCTGAGGAGCATCTTCACCCCACAGCCTCAGCTCACATCACACACCCAGCTGGCCGCACACGGCTTCATGCCTGACCACACGGCCTCATGCCCTACCACACGGCCACATGCCCGACCACACGGCCACATGCCGACCACACGGCCTCATGCCCGACCACACGGCCACATGCCGACCACACGGCCTCATGCCGACCACACGGCCACATGCCCGACCACACGGCCTCATGCCCGACCACACGGCCACATGCCCGACCACACGGCCTCATGCCCGACCACACGGCTACATGCCGACCACATTCTCACAGCGAGAGCAAGTGCGTTCCGGCTTGATTGGCTTCATTTTATCTCGGTTTCTTGGCAGATGCTTTCATGCAGGGAAACTGCTTCACATTTAGTTTTACCGTCCCTTGGAACCATTTTGGGTCAAGTGAGTTGCTCACTGGTCCCATAGCAGAAGCTATTAGGGATCTTGAATCAGCACCCACTCCGAGCCGCTGGCCAGTTTTTGTTCCTTTCTTTCACGCCCATAGAGTCCGGACAGCATGTCATTATGTGGTGAACCTGCGCTATTTTGAGATGTGCATCCTGGCAGTGATTGCAGCCAGCAGCATTGCCCTGGCTGCCGAGGACCCCGTGCACACCAACTCCGACTGGAACAAGGTGAGAACCCCAGCCAGCCGGCACTCACCCCTTTCAGCCTGCACTCACCCCAGCCAGCCCGCAACTCACCCCAGCCAGCCCGCAACTCACCCCAGCCAGCCCGCAACTCACCCCAGCCAGCCCACACTCACCCCATTCATCCCGCACTCACCCCAGCCAGCCCACACTCACCCCATTCAGCCTGCACTCACCACAGCCAGCCTGCACTCACCCCAGCCAGCCCGGACTCACCCCAGCCAGCCCGCACTCACCCCAGCCAGCCCACACTCACCCCAGCCAGCCCCGACTCACCCCAGCATTTTAGTATGCTGTTCCATTGTTACTGTGCCAAAGCAAGCTGTCGACAAACATCACTCATCCCATTCAGGGAATCGCAGTAAACCTACCAAAAGGCTATTGGACGTGCCTTGGCTATCTGTGCAACCGTCACTGTTTCTGAAGTGATGTCATTGCTCAAGGATGCTGTCCTGTTTCCCTCACTAAAAACCAAGGAGATATGCAGTTATGGCCTAATGCAAATGGTTTATACTCTTTTTAATGGTGATAATCATTTTTAAGGTATTACAGAAACATACCCCCTCCACTGCAGGATGAAATCAAATTACCTCAAGTTTTGAAATTTCTGCTCAAATTAACTCAGCCATGATAACAGTTGAATTAATGGGCTTTGTTAAAGGCCCCTATCTGGGCTTAATGGGAGACTCTCAACAGGATAACTGAAATTAAGAGGAGGAAAACTAGAGAAAAGCTGAACACCTGCTATAAGAAAGCAAATAGGGGGTGGGAGGAGGCAAAAAATGAAGATGAACAGTGACAGACAATCAGTATAAGACACAAATGGAATGGGTTTTACCGTAATCGTCATTAGCATTGAAGATGACGATTGTGGTGCTGAAATGGATACTTGCCATTGCTATGGAAACAGTTAAATAACAGAAGACGCCAGTAGCCAATTCCAGCTTTTCCAACAGGAACAGAAGTGTCTTGTTCCTACATTTGTGAGGAGTACATACTGAAAGTTCTCCGTAGTGAATCCATCCGTTTGCATCCCACCCACTTAAAATGCTCAAGGCTGCAGCAAAATTGAATTTTACATGGAGATCGACTGCTTTTTGCAACAAAAACATTTAAGACATGCAAACACTTCATTTAAGGCCATTTCATGTCTGTATTTTTTGTCCAAAATTGTCACATGTTTAAAAATAAATACCTCACATTTGGTCAATCACGTTAACACACCAAATTCAAACCTTTCGTCCGTCATTAATTTTTTTATATATCTGCCGATCATCTAGTGTGTTTTTTCCAATGGCACAATTTGGTTTGGCCATTAAACTTGTGTGTGTGTGTGTGTGTGTGTGTGTGTGTGTGTGTGTGTGTGTGTGTGTGTGTGTGTGTACGTACCACCTGCTGCTGGTCAGGACCAGCTGTGTCACAGACATTGGAATGGTCCCAGTATTGTTAGCAGCTTATCAAACTGGACCACTGACATTCTAAATTACACTGTGAAGCAATGGAGATAATTCCACAGTTCCCATATCAGCAGTTGAAATTGAGAGATCCAGTATTTTCTTTATTTTATTCCAACTCATGAGACGTGACAACCACAGAATCATCCTCACTGCTTGACAACTCCATTTTGTCTTGTATTGTGAATTTTCACAATTATAGAAGAGTAAAATGAGTCGGACTCAGAGTGTGCAAAGTTTCTGTGCGTAATGATTTTTATCAGATGACAAATTAAAAAACTCATACATAAAATTCAGACCTGGTTTGCAAAGGCCTTTATTAGGACTGGTTTTCTAAGTAGTAACTGAAGAACTTGGGAGGACTCAGTGAAAAACATTGTGCTGCTTTGCAGAGTTCATCTGATCTTTCTCAAATGTAGTGCAACATGACCCCGTAGCTCCAGATGCATGACTGAACCACTGCTTCCCCTTTTTGCTTCCCCTTTCTGCTTCCCCTTTGCATTCTGCAGGTCTTGCGTTACTTTGACTATGTTTTTACTGGGGTCTTCACCTTTGAGATGATAATTAAGGTGGGTGATTCCTATATACTGTTACCTTTTTTCTTAAAGGTGTATGTGCTGATTTCCAGAGGAAGTGGATATTTTTAATGACCTACTTGAGTTTAATTTAAAACATTGAAATATATTTGAAATGATTTCTGTGTAACCAAAGCAGCTGTTTTTCATTTTTTAATCAAAGTTCAATATCCACGATTTATAGTTATTTGTCACAAACTTCCTTTCTTTCGATGAATATTTTAGGTGTCAGTCATGATTTCCAGACAGCACTCAGATTCTAGTTTATTTGTTGAATCTATGTTTGATGTCACTCAAAGACGTCCTAAGTCCCACCCAGCGGAACCTGGTGTTATTATCATTGGCTGCGATGGAGCTACATGCTGAATGTTAGCCAATGTAAGCCTGCATTCCATGTCCACAGATGATCGACCAAGGCTTGATTCTACATGAAGGCTCCTACTTCCGTGATTTGTGGAACATCCTGGACTTCATTGTGGTGGTGGGAGCTCTGATTGCTTTTGCTCTAACGTGAGTCCCCCAACTTTCCATCATGTTGTTGCCTCAATATGGAGCCAATGTGCATTGTACATTGAACTGATATGCATGCATCCAGCAAGCCGACAGTCTGAGGTGATTCTGAACGACTGAGGTGGACATGGAAGTCCTGCTAATGCTACACACACTGCATAAGCTACAGAAAGTCATGATGAAACTCTTATAGTACAGTTCACAATTGAGCGCTGGTCTGTGAATAACCGCTTACGTTATATCTGTTTCTTATTCTCTCTGATTTTATTGCTGCGTACCTGCCAGGAACGTGATTGGGTAAAACGTTTTCCATTTCTTATTGTCATTTCTTTTTAACTTTTTAACTTGACACAACCTGTTTTGTTTTTTTTTTTCCTGAAAATCGGCAATCATAGCAAGGATTTCTCAATACTTTTGTTGATTTACCTTCAAAGATTATTTCTGGATTACTGTGTATTTTTAATCTTGATGACCATGGGTTAGCAAAGTAGGGATGGTAAGATTCACCGATTCGCATCGGTGCACCGCCATAAAAGTTTACAATGTGACTGCCTCAGTTAAAAAAGTGTGTATTTGATACCATATGGGATGAACTCAGGATGCATCATTTGTAATGTCTTTGCATCAGTAAAGTCTGATGTATTAATGTAGAATAGTGATTGAAATCCATCCATCCATCCATTGTCCAAACCGCTTATCCTACCGGGTTACGGGGGGTCCGGAGCCTATCCCGTAAGCAACGGGCACGAGGCAGGGAACAACCCTGGATGGGGGGCCAGCCCATCGCAGGGCGCGCTCACACACCAGTCAC
>JABFEA020000036.1:23249389-23262525 GCA_019775915.2 Cyphomyrus plagiostoma
GGCGGAGACCAGAACCCGGGTCCCAGAGGTGTGAGGCAACAGTGCTAACCACTGCACCACCATGCCGCCCCCGTGATTGAAATCATTTTTCTTTATTAATTTTGTATTATTATGTTATAAATGTTTCTGGGGGTCATTATACTTCCCACAGTGTTGCATTACGCTACATTGCAATAGGGGTGAATCGCATTGTATTGCAATTGTAATTGCTTAACTTGAATCTTTAATGTGTTGTACCATTAGCAATGTATCCAGGTGTGTATTGCATTGCCACAGAAATAGAGATGCACATTCATGCAAGGTACTCATGGATGGGTTTAAATATTTTTCTCACGATCTACTTGATTGTGTATCAATGTCTGCAGGAATAGCAAAGGTCGGGACATCAAGACTATAAAGTCTCTTCGTGTCCTCCGTGTCCTCCGGCCTCTAAAGACCATAAAGCGACTTCCCAAACTTAAGGTACAGTGCTAATGTATGGACCAGGGTCCTAGAAACATTAATCAGTAACATGATGACATACAATATGTAAAGTCAAACATATATGGTTTTATCAGCTTCAAAGGATTTTATTTACAAAAAGTTATTGATTTGAAGACACTAGTCTTTGCCCCCGCCTGCCATACTGCGATGGACCATCAGGATGAGTTCTACAGGACTGGTAATGGGTGCTGAGGGTGACCACTTGCCTCTGCCTTGTCTGGGTGGTTACAGCTTTAAAACTTGCCACACATCACCTCTCATTCTGTAGGCCTTCAAGATGCATAAAACCCCATGCAAAAGTAGCAGCCTCATCCTGCCCAGCTCCATGTTTAGAGACAAAGCTCACACCTCCACAACAGCAAACAAAAAAACACCCCCTCATCTCACAAATTCAAAGCCCGAGGGACCAATTGTGTTTCCCAAAGTGCTCAAGTAGGTAGGCGTACCTTACAGGCAACACAGTCAAGCTGGAAGGCCGGATGGCTTCTGAATCTTGTTGAGGAATGAAATGACTGTGTGAATTAAAGGTTAAAGGGTTATAATTCACTAGGTATGGTAATATACATGTCATTAACAATATCTAAATTCAGAGCAAGCTAAAACAAAGACAACTAAAGTAACTCTTTACTTGAGGGGACCCAAATAATGCAGTAGTACACTTTTACTTAATGTATAGAAACTTGTGTTAGTTATGTATTGATTTATATTCAATCATCATTAATCACTCATAACGGTTCATGTATTTCATGCAGTTGTTATATTTAATTAATTTACATGTACCCCTTTGGTGTAAAGTTGTCATTCTATAGACTATGGCTATGTAATGGGTATTGTGGTACATCTGACTAATGGCTCGTCTGGTGTCCATTCAAATAAATGCTAATAATTTAGAAAATGAGTATTTAAGGACAAAATACATTTTAGGTTGGCCATGGAACTTATCCCAGGTCTAATAGAGGACAAGACAAGGTAACATTTTGGATATGATGCCATTTTATCACAAGGCACACACACACACACATGCATACATGGTAATGCTAACTATGACAGCCTTAACCCCTACCCAGCCCTAGCCATAACCATAAGTAGCCAAACATAATATTGCAGTTTTTGCATTTTTAGTTTTTTCACTGCAGTCACGGATTTTTATAAAATAGAGTTTTCCCATTTGGAGACAAGGAAACTGGACTATATACACACACATTACAGAAATGCCGTTTTACCTAATTTCATTTCATGTCTTACCCGTTTTAGCACCGTGCCATTCCTTGAAACTGAAACTATTAATTCATTTATAAAAGTCTTAGTAAATATCTTCCCTGTTCTGGAGACATCACAGAGATGTAGTCTGCATGCAAACAATGGGTGATTAGTATGACCAATGTGGCCAAAACCAGCAGGAAATTAGTTTTTCCGGCAAAAGCATCCACTATAATTACAATCTAAAGCGTCACCTTACCATCCAAAAAACTAAAGGTCAAGCTGTACCATTTGTTATCAAGGTACTTTTTGAGCCTGTCTTCTTTATGGGTTTTAATGGTCAGGTGCAGTCCACATGGGACCTCCCTAACACTGGGCAGATAAGCACCTTGGCTGCAGCAAAGAAGATATGTAATAGTCCATTTGGCACCTTTTGAGATACGATCCTCAGTGATTCTTGACCTCAGCTGATATGGGAAATGTTCACCGTCTGGAAGATTGCTGCAAAAATGACAGGGAACAATATTTAGCAATTGAGGCAGGCTACAATGGCCCTGTGGGTATAAATGCGGGAAAAGTGAGTGCATTGCTTCATAAATTTATATTGTGTTTAAATAAAGAAGCTTTCTATCTTCTCCATATGGCAGCTGTATAATCAACTAGAAAGCTAAAAAGAGACTGACAGTGTAATAAATTGGAGCACCTGAAGAAGGTTTAATTGGCCTCAGTTTCCCCAAACTTACCCATCCCTTTCCTCTCAGGGAAAAGCAGGCTCTATTGAATACAGAGGAAAAGAAGAGGAGGATGCCTTACTAACTGAACAAATTTCAGCTGATATTAGTATCATGAGTTGGAAAAATGGCTTGTTTTTGCTCCAGGGGCTGGTAAAAAAAGAGAGAAAGAATTATTGACCAGTTGCTGATTTAGGAAGGTTTTCATTATGGTGTTTTTTAAATATATAATTACTTCCTCTTAGGAGTGGTTTGACTTAAGAATGAATCACTTGTGATAAGAACTTAGACCTTTACATCCGGAATGTCTGAGTTTCAATGGAACTCTGACCTAATGGCCTTATTACACTGGTCTAACTGCGATGTAAATTGCCTTAACATTCAGTATGTAAGATAATATCCATGTTCCCAGTCGACTGCATTTTCTCCACCTATTTCCCGTTGTATCTGTATTCTCTCCTTGGCCTCCTTTGCAGGCAGTGTTTGACTGTGTGGTGAACTCCCTCAAGAACGTCTTCAACATCCTCATTGTCTACAAGCTCTTCATGTTCATCTTTGCCGTCATCGCAGTGCAGCTTTTCAAGGGGAAGTTCTTCTATTGCACAGATGGGTCTAAGGACACACAGAAAGACTGCCAGTAGGTGCCTGTTGAGTCTTTTATCATATCCATCCAAAAATCCTGCTTTCAAACACATGGTGCAACATCCTTTAGGACTCTACTGTCCTAATCATATGTTTCATGAATCATAAGTAATTGAACATTGTGTTGGCCTGCCTTTGGCCACAAAGCATCGTGATAGAAATTATACTCATTCCTGAAAACCAACTGGGTGGTTTTGTACTCATCCTTTTCTTTAATGCATCAATAGGCTGCATGATTTAAGAGGTCTCCTTTCTTTTATGTCCCAGACGTGTTCCGTCAGGTTGAGGTCTGTTTGCATGCTTTGTAGCGATGCCTCTTTTCCTGTATTTCTGTGTGCTTTTTGAGTTCTGACAGATGCCTCATCCAAGTCATTGTCATTGTGTGTCATACAGGGGCTTCTATATTGACTATGAGAAGGACAAGAAGCAGGTAAAGGAAAGGGAATGGAAAAGACATGATTTCCACTATGACAATATCATCTGGGCCCTTCTCACCCTGTTTACTGTGTCAACTGGGGAAGGCTGGCCGCAGTGAGTGACTCCATCATTTTGTATGAAGGTGCACAAAACTCTAGTCATGACCCATCTCATGTTGCCGTTTGACTTGCTAAAGGTGATTTCCTACCTCGGGTCTGATACAGGGTCTTGCAGCACTCTGTAGATGTGACAGAGGAGGACCGGGGTCCCAGCCGGGGAAATCGCATGGAAATGTCCATCTTCTACGTCATCTATTTTGTGGTCTTCCCATTCTTCTTCGTCAACATCTTTGTGGCCCTCATCATAATCACCTTCCAAGAGCAAGGGGACAAGATGATGGAGGAGTGCAGTTTAGAGAAGAATGAGGTGATTGTTTCTGCACATTTTATATATGCAGTATATACACTATGTGTGTGTGTGTGTGTGTGTGTGTGCGCGCGTGTGTGTGTGTGGGCTTGCATAGATCACGTTTGAGGACCAAATTGTCCCCAAAGTGTAGTAAAACCTGAAATTTCCCTACTTTTGGTGACATCTTTTGAGATCCCCATTTGGATAACCTCACTTTTATAAGAATCTGTGAATGCGATCACAAAAGTAAAAAATGCCAAAAAAATGCCAAAAATCTTATATTTGGGTTGGTTACCTATGGTTAAGGTTAGGAATTGGTAGGGGCTAGGGTGTCGATATTGGGATTAGGGTTTTTCCCATAGAAATGAATGGATGGTCCCCATTTAGATTTATTCCCCCCCCCCATTTAGACCAACATTCACCATTGTGCTGACAAGTTGCTATCCACATTTGTGAACGGTGCAGAAAGGTACCCTCATGCAACATCCCCGAGTGTGGGGAAGTGGCTTTGATTATCCCGCTGTCCCTTGGGGGATAAGTGTCCCCCCCACGTCTGCTTCACACACATTGCATATAGCTATTTCATTGTCTTTGCCGGATACCTTGTAGAACTGCCAGACTGGTAATGCCATTTTAGGCAGTTTAGTTTTCCTCACACTGTCTCGCTTATATCACGTCATGTGATTGGCGCTTCTGATCGGCCTTTATATACGGTGCCAATCAAATTATTTGAATGGGATATCGCCAGATAATGATTGATGGATGGATGATCAGATCTTTAATATATAAATTAATAATATATGTGTTTACTAAACGCCTTCTATATATGCATCCCTATACCACATACCAGGGATCCCTTAAAAACCACAAACTAGAAAAGGATCAACCTGTCATAAAAGCAAGCAATGCTTTATATTGCAATAAAAATTGAACTTCATCATGTGTCCTGCCTTTTGTTTATGTCAGCAGTGTCTTTAACCAAACAGAATCTCCTTGGTGCAATGTAAAGATGAAGACCTGTTTTTATTTTGGAAAGTTTGGAAAATTGACAAATGGGGCAGCATGATGATGCAGTGGTTAGCGCTGTCGCCTCACACCTCTGAGACCTGCGTTACAGTCTCCCTGTTCCGTCATGGCATTTCCTCTGGGTACTCCGATTTCCCCCCACAGTCCAAAAACAATGAGGTTAATTGGAGATACCAAATTGCCCATAGGTGTGTGAGTGTGCCCTGCATGGCATGCCATTCGGGGTTGTTTTCTGCCTTGTGCTCACAGGCTCCAGACCCTGCACAACTCTGAACAGGACAAGTGGTTCCATAAAATGGATGGATAGTTGAACATTGACAGAATCGTACAACACAGAGAATAAACATTTTTGAAAAGAGGCTTTAAAAGTATAATCCATGGCACATCATAGCGTGTTTGTGTATGATTATGATTCGTTGGTGGAATGTTACACTTAAATAAAAATGACACCAGTGGCTTGAAGTTGAATTCCTCCAATGTTCAGATGTGGAGGCCCATGGAAACTCATTGGGATCACAGGACTTCCCTCTGGGAAGTGTTCCTCCTTAAATATTGACCGTCTCCCAGGAGTTTCAAAGTTCCTCTGATAGGCCACCCCCAACCTCCCACAGACAGCAGCAGAGCGAGATATTTCTGATTCCGCACTTTTACATCACAGTGTGGACCACTGTTTGGCACATTGTTAAGTCGCAATGACATAGTATGGAGAAGCGCTATTGAAACTACAAAGAGTTTCCTTCAGCCAATCCATGACAAACATAATCTAAGGCTACATGCGCATTACCATGCTGAAGTGACTTGAATCAGATTTTTTACCTTAATGTGGATACAAAATTCCGATCTTTTCCAATCTAATTTCCTATGACTTTTATATGTGATCCTAGATTGGCTGCGAATCCAATCCACAGCCATGTGACATAAATGAGAATGGTCAGATTGGCATTTTTTTGTTGGTGACACAGATGTATCAATGTGTGCATGTGTGCCATTTCAGAGAACAGATGCATTCACCCTGACAGTTAGATACAGGCCATTTGAGTTGTTCGGTTCCAGCTAAAGGCTTGTCTTTCCGTTTGTTTCCTTCTCTCTATCGTTCTCAGAGAGCTTGCATAGACTTTGCCATTAGTGCCAAGCCACTGACTCGCTACATGCCCCAGAACAGGCATAGTTTCCAGTACAGACTGTGGCACTTTGTAGTCTCCCCGTCTTTTGAGTACACCGTGCTGACCATGATCGCTCTCAACACGGTCGTCCTGATGATGAAGGTAAGACAGTAGAATATTCTACTTACCTTTCTCTCACCCACTCTATTTGTCCTTGTAACAGTGCAACATGGAAACCATTCCCATAATTTTGCTTACCTTTGCTAATACATAGTCTATATAGTTTGAAGGTGTGCCCCACACCGGGAAGATCAGTTAAATTCAAAGTTATTCCTGTTTCGGGTTGCAGCTTTTTCCCTTCTCTCTCCCTCCCACCCTCTCACTCTCGTGCCCTCTCTTTCTCTCTCTTTCACTCGCTCTTCTGCAAGCAATCATTCCTGGAAATGACACTGAGTCAGACAGTCTGGTCAGACACCATGAGTCAGTGCCTATTAAATAATGATCTGAACCCCCTGTCTGATATTTCACCTGCCCTCATTAATTCTCCTTGCATCACACAGAAGACTTACACCTCTGACGATGTGGCAGATACAGCCTAAATTCTCCCTGCCGTTAATGTGTGGGGATGCCTTCTGTGCTAGTCCATGATCATAGGCCAGTTTGGCTCAGTGCACATGGGACCCTTGGCGTTACACGGAACCATAAATCACACTAAAAGGGTGAATGCCCCTCTCAGATGGCCCCAACGGTGTCCCCAGTATCCTAGTTACCATTTTCAAAACTTTATGCTGCTGATTTGTTTCAGGTGGAGGTTTTGTGACTCTTAACCTTCTTGCTCCCTCACTTCCTTCCACTTCTTGCCTGCAGTACTATTTGGCACCCACGAATTACGAAGCTGCGCTGAAGCACCTCAACACAGCCTTCACTATGCTCTTCTCCCTGGAGTGCATCCTGAAGATTCTGGCCTTTGGCTTTGTGGTAATGCTGCTGCAAACAGCTGGATCCTCAATGAATACAGAAAAAAGAGTCGCTCCCTTTGTCTGCCTCATCAGGAAATTCATAATGTCAATCACCCCAGTTGCCACAGTTACAGCTTGCCTCCTCTTTTACAGAATTACTTTCGAGACACATGGAACATATTTGACTTTATTACTGTACTAGGCAGCATTACGGAAATAGTGGTTGATTGGCTGGTAAGTTTTTAGCACTTTACATCGTGATGCTGGCGTTTGGCTGCATAAAATGTCATGCATTTCTCTGTCTGCTCGCCACCCTGTTAGGTAAATTAATTGTCTTGTGTCTTTAATCAACCCCCGAGTCGCTGAAAATGTTCAACATGAGCTTCCTGAAGCTCTTCCGGGCAGCCCGGCTAATCAAGCTACTGAGACAGGGCTACACCATACGCATCCTGCTATGGACGTTCGTTCAGTCGTTCAAGGTGAGCTGCCCTCTCCTGACAGCCGAACCTGCCTAATGTGGTACAAGACATCCATCAAGAACCATTTCAATGATATTGTCTCAAAGGAGATTTGGAAACAGTGTCTTTGTCTTCCTGTCACAGGCTCTTCCCTACGTCTGCCTGCTCATTGCCATGCTGTTCTTTATATATGCAATTATTGGAATGCAGGTGAGCTCAGGCCTAGGTTCCTTTAGTTTACTGCAGTCATGGCTGCTAAAGTCACGCTTTGTGCAAGGGGCTCACTTGAGTGCTTTCTAAATGTTACCAAAGGTGTTTGGAAACATCAAGCTGAGGGACGACCGTCCCATCAACAGGCACAACAATTTCAAGACCTTCTTCGGTGCACTGATGCTGTTGTTCAGGTTGGGGGATTAGCCTTAGTATGTGTCAATGAACACATTTATTCTTGTGGTTTTAACATGGAGGCTCTGATGGTGTCTGTGGCTGTTGTGTTGCTTTCCTTACAGGAGTGCGACTGGGGAATCTTGGCAGGAGATCATGTTATCCTGTTTGGGTGGTCAAGAATGTGAGGCAGACAGCACGATTCAGTCAAGTCTCAATGCTTCTGGCACATCTGAAGCTTCTGACCATAACACCGGTTGTGGCACAGAATTTGCCTACTTCTACTTTGTTTCCTTCATCTTCTTCAGCTCGTTCCTGGTGAGCGTACTCATACAGGCAAATGAAAAGAGTGCACTAGAGAATGGGTGTTTCTCAATACCAAGAATGCCAAGATTGTACTTATGGTCTTGGCAAGAAGCCTCTTATTAACTTGCCTTCCAAGAACGCACTTGGGGCACAGTGAATCATGGGATTGGTCTCATTTGGTGAAGATGCAACCAATGTATTCTTGATATTTGGGGCAGGGCAAGAATGGTATCTGTGGATTTTTACATTTTATCTCCTCTTTACTTCTGTTCTTGAGTATTGGAACTGGTCTTTGGTAGTTGATGTAATATGGGTACACAAGAATACAAGTACAGTCAAGTATGCATATTGAGAAACACCTAAGATCATGATCAGTAATGGTACCTCTTACTGCAGATGCTGAATCTCTTCGTGGCTGTGATCATGGACAACTTTGAGTACCTGACCCGTGACTCCTCCATCCTGGGCCCACATCACCTGGATGAGTTTGTGCGCATTTGGGGAGAGTACGACCGTGCAGCATGGTAATGTCGTCGTACCATCACAGCATCCCACTACCTTTCACAATATACCCTAAACATGATGCTGTATGCCAGTATCAATGCAGGGTGGGTCACCGCCTCATTAAAATAATCATGCCTCATTGGTTGATGCCGTTGTACTTCTCCACCCACTACTTAAACCATAACAAATACTCTCTTTGATGTTTTCGCATCGCTAATATGGTTCTTGTATATGTCTATAAACACTTTCAAAAACAGTGTTCGGTGATTCAACACTACAAACTCATGTTTGTCAATTAAAACAACTTCCAAATTTTTCTTGCTGATATCAGTTGATCAATAGTTTTGTAATTAAATATTTTATCATAAAACATGCATCTTTGCTGAATATCAGCATAGGCAGTCCCTAGGTTAGGAACAAGATCTGTTTTCTAAGTCTGTGTTTAAGTTGAATCTATAGGTAAGTTGGAATAATAATATTAATAATAATAAAATAATAATTGGCAAGTTGCTAATAGTATGCACTAATAGTAAAAGTAGCTATGCACCGTGCTACTGTATCTCTAACCAACGAACCGCTGAAGATGCGCTATGTTCTCACGAGCAGCACAAACAGTGCGTTTGTTTTTATGAACCATTGTATTTAACCCAAATTTTAATGTAGGCTTCATGGCAGTCCTTTCGTGAGTAGAAGATGGCAGTAAGTCAGGCATTCTTAACCTAGGGACTGCCTGTAAAGATATTTAAAACACATTCATTTCTACATCTAATCCTGTAATCTGGCTATGGTTTTCTCAGATTTGTGTGTTTCTAGTTTTCGCACATAATTTTATGAAAATTCAAAATAAATCTGTTTTGCTGAAATCCTATCACGGGTCTGTTGCCAAATCTGACCCTGTTAAAATATGAATATGAGATGAGCATAAGCATTATAAATGTTATGTAACACTGTCACTAATATAAATGAATTCGTTGGACATCTGACTGGGGCTTCAGTGTAGTTCTCATGGAATGATACTGATCTTGTGTTCTCCTGAACTTCTGCTCACCACATGGCTTGGATTTAGCTTGCTGTGTCTGCAAACAGGTCGGCGGCAGTAGGTTCTACAGTCTAGCATCTGGGCTCTTGTCCTCATTGGACGCGTTCCCTTCTCTGTGGGACCACACCATCAGTTATCTGGGCCTGAGAGGGTCCCGTGCTGGGAGCCCCCACCCTCTCACTCCTGTATGGTACACATCGAACCATATGTCCACCCAAAGAACATGTTTGACTAAGTGAGCCTGCAGTTTCTCAAGTATGAATGGCACTTGGATCGAACTGCCAGGGCTATAAATTGGCAAATGATGTCAGATTGAAGGCAGAGCGTCAATGAGCAGCATGGCGGCTCAGTGGGCAGCACTGTTGCCTCACACCTCCAGGGTTGGCAGTGTGGCCACTCTGCGTGTGTCAAGTTTCTGTGTTTCCTCCATTTTGCATGGGTTTCCTCCAAACACTCCAGTCATTTCTCATGGGTCGATGACGTACAGTTAGGTGAATTGGCGTTTCTGAATTCCCTGTAGCGTGTGTTTCTTTGAGTGTGTACATGCCCTGCGATGAGCTGGCATCTCATCCAGAGTGATCCCAGCCTTACTCCCTGTGTTGCCTGGGATAGGCTCCAGACCCCCCACCCACAACACGGGACTGTCTATGCAGCTACAAGATGGATGAAAACCATAAATATTATAGTTGCTGTTATGATGTTGCAGTTCTTGTACACCATACAGTAAGTGTACAGGTGATAGTAATAAACGCTTTTACACCAGACTGCTCACTCACACAGTGGAGATAAAATTTAATTAATCCATGACGCAATATTTGTTGTCCAACACAACAGCCCCCCCCCCAAATTAAACAAACAAATAAATAAACAAACAGGAAGTACACAGCCCAGTGCTTATGGCAGGGTACAGGCATGAGTCAGATAGAGCTCAGTTGGTGATAGATGCTCACAGGTGATGCAGGCCATGGTTACAGCTCATCGTGGTGCTGTGTCCTGCTGTTATTCCTCTGTCCTGGCACTTTGCAGGTCCAGCTGTCGAGGAAGAATTTGCATTCTTTCCTGCATTGCCCAGCAGAGGGCAAACTCTGCATCCCTAACATTATGTGTTTTCTTTCCAGTGGAAGGATTCACTATAAGGAGATGTACAAAGTAGTGCGAACAATTTCGCCTCCTCTGGGCTTTGGAAAGAACTGCCCCTACAGGGTGGCGTGCAAGGTTTGGCTCCCCACTAACTCCCCCTGCCACCCCCTCAGCCTCAGCACCCAGAGCCTCCAAACCCCCTGCCCCGCTCCTCTGCCCGCCAGTCCTTCCATTGGTTCACCTGCGCTGTTCGGAAATTGTTTTTTCTCCAGGCCAAGGAATGACTGAGATGTGGCCTTGTGGTGCAAAGAGTTGGCCTTCCAATGAGCCAAGGTTGACCATGCCATAGAATAAACATTGGGTGGGACCAAGGCTTTAATTATAATATATATTGAGGGGGACATTGTGAGCACATCTGAATATTGGGATCCATTTCTAAAGCTTTAAATACTTTAATATATAACACTGTGTGATTGGATACCCTTTCATATTTACTTCACTATTTCCTGCAGTTTTCACATTTGCGATTGTCACCGAGAGGCTTCCCTGTACAAGGAGTCTCCAGCCTCATGCAAGGACTCAGATACTTGGCTCTGATACTGGAAGTCATCAGGCTTTGCACCCTGATCACTCTGGGAGCCTTGAGCATGATTGGTCATGAACTGAGGTTTGGGCTTTGATGAGGGCTGGGGCGGGACAGCGCTTGTAACGCCCCTGCCGTATCACCTTGCTTGTTTAGCATGTTAGTGCAGGTGGGATGAGCTCCCAGGTCACATGGGCTGGTCAGTCATTCCTTTGGTCAATTTGAGGTCTTTGTCCTTTAGTTTCTATGCTGAAATTGCATAGAACGACTACAATGCTTCATTTGACTGGTTTCTTTCCCTTCTTTTCTGTTTTTAGATAACTTGCTGTGAATAACCTCTTTTCTGTTATTTCTTCCCTTTTCCGATGTTCCCCTCCTGTTTTTGTCCTCCTCCTCCTCCTCCTCCTCCTCCATGTCCTCTCCCCTCCTCGGTTCTCCCCTGGAAATGCCTGCCCTGTTCTTCCTCATCTGCATTGCTCCCTGGCATCTCCCCAGTGGGCGCATTCATTACACTGACATGTATGAGATGCTGACCAACATGTCGCCCCCGCTAGGCCTCGGCAAGAAATGTCCTTCCAAAGTGGCTTATAAGGTAGACTGAGGAATAAAGTGCCCGTGAATCGCTTCTGAAAAGCTGAGCTCTGCTTTCTGTTTGGTGGAAAAGGGGTCATGCAAAAATACACAGAGGGGCTGTGTGTCTAAATCGTTCCTGTATTACTGTTTGTCTAATTTTTTAATTCTTCTTATTATTATTTTTTTACATATCGGGAAGTCTTCGTGTTTGTATTGTTCAGTTAATTTACATTAACAAAAAAGTTAAAATCAGCAGTAGGTCTAGAAAAGTGCTGCCAAGGACATTTTTTAATTACTGATTGCACCACAAACCAGTAGGTTTCTGATAGTGAGTGACTGTGCCAAGAAGAGTCTTTGGAAAAAAGCTTTGAATGGGGCAGCTTGAAATAAATGCACAAATTAAGCCATATTTAAATTAATCTTAAGTAATTACAATACTGCTATCTAAAAAAAACAATATACAGTGGTACCTCGGTTCTCGAACTCACTAGATCTCGAATTTCTTGAAAGTCGAACAAACCAGTTTGACATAGTACTCGATCTGAATATAATAAGTCGAATCATGAACGCTGACCTAATATAAATTGTACGCGCCAGGAAATGAGTCGTACTGCAATGCAATTCTTACTTGAATGCCTGGTTCACAGACTGGACGATTAACCAAATAAAGCAGCGCAACATTACAGTAACTAATATTAAATAAACCACTAACGTACGTGTACTATTAGAGCATTTATGCCATTTATTTAAACTTTATTTTACCAGGTAAATTAACTGAAAACCAGTTCTCACTGCTTTACGTGATATTCGGGGGAAATAGCTGATTACTCATCGGAACTGCTTGGGATACAAACGTCATGCGTGTAACTAAACTCTTCAGCCAATAAAGGCAAAGGTGTGTCGTCACGGAGGCGGTTCCGGTTTGTGCAGCCGGGTGAGAGGTCGCAATGCATCTAGCCTGCAATGCATTGCGTCAGGATCAGAATGCATTGCTTTATGCCAGCGCTGTAAGCAAAGTGGAACGCACCCAATGATAGGACTGGGGAAACAAACTGAAACGCGGACTTAATACAGAGGACTAATGTCAACAACCTTAAACAGCTGATCACATGGGGATCCCACATGAGGACGAGGTTAACGAGGGGGCGTGGCACATGGAAGGCGCGGACGATCAGGGCAGGACAGGGGTAATGTTGGGGTAAGATCTTTATTGTTTTGGAAGCCATTAAGAAAAAATGCT
>JABFEA020000036.1:23266880-23280376 GCA_019775915.2 Cyphomyrus plagiostoma
CTTTGAATTTATAATCAACAATACTGTTGTTTGATTTAACAATCATTGTTCAACATGTTCAGACTGAGCCAACAAACTATTTTAACAGGATAAATTAAATATTAACTAAATGTGTGGGTCTAGGTAAAAAAAGAATTTTCCTGAAAACTATCAAAATGGATTTATGCCATTTTGGAAAGGAGCTCTTCATGTTTTAAAATATTTTAGCCCACTTTTCATGGTATAATTGTTTTGCATAAAATTCAAAAAAGCTGAACTTCTCTCAAAATTGTTTGGTCATTGTATATTTGCCCAAACAATGATGCAGGATTTTAAAAAATGTTTCTAATAGTCTCCTTTCATTACAGAATTTTTTATTGGTTATTGTTGTAATTAGCACCATTGTACCGTCATGTAGTGCAGTGTTTCTCACCCCTGTTCTTGGGGACCCGCAGACTGCCCACGTTTTTGCTCCCTTCCAGCTCCCTGTTAGACAGTCAACATTTTTGTGAGCTGGGAGGGAACAAAAACATGGGCCATCTGGGGGTCCCTAAGGACCAGCTTGAGAAACACTGATGTAGGGTAGAAGATGGTCTATTAGCCCAGTGAAACACTGGGTCTCATACGACCACAGCATACATTCGGCTGCTCCACTGGGATTTGGTTTCCTGGCTGTGTATTGGTCCCTCTGAGATCCTCTCTTCTAACTGCTCTGAAGTTGTTATTCATTGTGCCATCAGTTCTCTCCTCCTTCTCTTTTCTTTGTCTGTCACATCATCGTTGATCTTCTCTCAATGCAATTCTGTCCTCTGTAAGTTGTCTACAGTTTTCTTTTGGCTTTTGTCATGACTGAGCACTTTCAGGTTTTTATGGGTGGTCTGGTGACAAGGTCAGAATGCTGGAAACTGAACAGCGATACAAGACAAACAGCATGAGGTCTAACCAGAGTCCTAGTTGAGTTGTATTGCTTTGTGGTGTTTCTCTGATATGGAAGTATTGATGTCTATTATATTTTAATAGTGGAGGGGCTCCCTTCTGGTATTTATGTCTTTTTAGCAGGTTGCCTTCTTCTTGTGTATACTATGTGTCCAAAGCAGACTTTAGTACAAAACAGAGTCCAATTATATTTATTTACTGCATGTTTGTAATGATATTATGCCCAACTGCATCACAAAACCTCTGTCCTAATCTTTTATGTATGTGTTAATCATCTTCCTTTATTCTCGTCTGAAGTGTAAAAATCCATTTGTTTCTTTTTTTGGAGGGAGGGCTTTACAATTGGATCGATGGATGGATGGATGTTTTCTGAAAATCACTGGCTCCATCTAGCTTGATGTATGAATGGACATCATATTCAGAAATATTGCAAGCGTACAATCTTAGCAACTTGAGCCACCTGGAGTCCCACTATTTTTACAGTCCAAGCAGAAAGTCCATTACCCACATGTCACACCAGCAGTGATTGCCCCCTTCTGGCCATTTTATGGTATTACTCCATGCTTGGCCCAGTCTTCACAGCTGTTTCTGTCTTGCTTTCTCTGATACCATAGGTGCCGGAGTGCAAAGAGATTAACCACTTCCTTTGCCCCAGGATTAGACAGGATGTTCCTCTTGAAGTACCGGGGAGGGGAGTATCTATCCGTGCCTCCTCGATGCCCCGACTTGCAGTAGAACCACAGGTACAATATCATATATATTTCTTCTGAACCTTTCATGTAGGTTTGACATGTAGAGTTTCATAAAATGCTAAGGCAGTACAAGAGCCCTTGGTATGGTCCCTAGCCTGGTATTAGAGAGTAGAGTGTTTTGCAAATGGTACCCACACCACTCCAAATCCATTTTCCAGATTCTGACAGTTTCTACAAAGACAGACAACAGTCCCTAATGATGGGGTCATCAAGTTTGTGGTTTTGGTGACCTGAGTTCGCAGCCATGCCTTTTTTCGTCTGTGTAGCAGCTGGGGACAGAGCGTGGCTCCATGAAACGCTCCTTTTCCACGGTCGGTGACCAGTGTGCAAATGGGTTGTGGCAGGATGAGTACTCGCTGGAACGGGTCAGCCCTGACCGCCTCTACAGGCCACGGCAAAGGAACTACAGGGGAGTCGGTCAGTCTACCATTCATCTGCATGATCAGCGCTGCTGCTCTTAATGGCTGCACTTCCTGCGGGATGCATTACCCCAAATATTCGTCCCCAGTTTCTCATGCCCTTCATCACTGTTGCTGCAGACCACCAGCAACACGGAGGCAAGGAACGGGGGCGGTCTAAGGAGCGGCGCCACCTGCTGTCCCCAGACACATCGCGCTGCAACTCAGAGGAGAGGAGCCAGCACCAGTCACCGGAGCGCAGCCAATCACGGTCGCCCAGCGAGGGTCGGGCTTGTGTTCTGCACAGACAGGTCGGTGGTGGCTTTGAGTCAGTCAGCTTCTGGAGACAATTTTGCTGATTCAAGTCCTAATGTCCTCCATTTTCGTGCTACTTTTTTCATGTCTTCAGTCACTCCTACCTTGTTCAGCCTTGTGGGTCCATTCTATACAGTGACGAACTTACCCGTATTTTCCATAGGCGAACAGTTCGGACGACTTGGTTCCCGATTCAGGCACCCCGCGTAGCAGACGCCAGCTGCCCCAGACACCCTCGCAGCCACGCCCCCACATCTCGTACTCCCCTCTGGTGTGTCGTGCCCACCTCCTCATGCCCTCAGACAACGGGAACAGTCCGCGGACCCATGATGGTGGGGATAGCGAGGAGCTCTCCTGGCAGATGAGAGGGGCAGCCTCTGGGGCTTGCAAGGGAGAAGGGGGGAGTCACCTCGCAACCCCCCCCCGCTACATCTCTGAGCCGTACCTGCTGCTGCACGAGGAGTACAACAGCCCGGACTCCAGTGGGCTGGAGGAGACTCTCACTTTCGAAGCTGCAGTGGCGACAAGTCTCGGACGTTCAAACACCATCAGCTCGGCACCGCCGCTCCGCCACACGTGGCAGGTCCACAATGGGCATTTTCAGAAACGCCTGGGTCAGTCCAGCTCTGCTGGCTGCCAGCCGGTCAGCGATAGTGACGAGGACGATCGCTGTTAAGGATGAGTGAGAGACGGGGAGGCACAGTCAGGCAGAGGACAGTGCCAGGGCAAAGGACCATCCTAAGAAAAAGGAAACACAGGTTTTCATGGTTTTTCTTTGTGACAAAGTGCATGGGTATGTTTGCCAAAGTTTCAAGAAATATTAGAGGAAGAGGGACCTACTGAAGATGTAGTTTCTCTACAATAGAAATTTCACACCCCTTATAAGCGTTAGAAGTAAAACATAGTGGAATTCAAAATGGTCAAGTGAATGGTAATTTCATTTTTTTTTCAATATGGTCACTAAGTCATTTGAAAGTTATAAGTTAGTTATCAGTATTATTCAGTGCTGTTAAGAACTGTACACAATGAATGTTGACATAGCAGGATTTATCCTAAATAGCATGAATGAGGGATTCCCCGCCATCTCAGAGTGGAACGCTGTCGTGAGAGCAATGTTACAATGGCTCATGTGGAACTGTGCTATAGAAGCAGCCATACTTGCACCAAAATAGATTTTAGGAGGTTTTAGAAGGTTTACAGCTTCAGAAACCAAACCTAGGATCATTGCCTTGCCCTCTATCTCCTAAGAGGAGTTTCACACTGATCACAAATATTTTTCAAATATCTAAGTTCCAAGTTACCTGATCCCAGGTCTATTTTCTTAATCTATCCTTCAGAAAGATGCAACGATTGAATAGCTTCTGCTAAACTCAAGCCACAAATGAACACAACCTATCAAAACACACAAGGTTCTCTTGAAAAGAACAGCTTATTATGAACTCATGCTAAAAAAGTTTGGTTTTGGCCATCATGAAAGTTTTAGCATAAATACAATGCAAGACCAGGTCTGCTCACTTACCCACCGCTGAAGGCTGGATAACAGAGGCTTTCTGGAGTACTGGAATGACTAGGTCAGGGTTTGCCACATTGACATCGGCCTTCAGTGGTTAGAGATGCTGGTCCTCTGTATAATATGTAAACACCCAAACTTGTGTGTTCGTCTACTGTATACGTATAATAGACTTTAAAAAGCCATGCTCTTTTGTATATACAATAAAATGTTCCAGGGACATGTTGATCTTTGTGTACCAACAATTCCGAATATCTAATCATGTAATGAGAAGAAATTTTAAAGTGTACTTTATTTAACAAGATTCTCTCTTTATTTAGAAGTTTTTTATGTTATGTGACAAGTAATATTACATGCAGTCACAACAGTTATGTCACTGTAACCCTAAATATACGTGACCCAACAAACTGCTGCAAAGAACATCTATTAGGGTCGGTCTGTTAGGGTGGGTGATGTTCTTCAGTCTACATGCTGCCTTCATAAGAGTTGTCCTGAAGCACCCCAACTTGTAAAAGATCCACAGACTCAGAGACATTTTCCTGTTTCCATATCCAGCTGTTCCTTTCATCACAATGCCAGAGGTCAAAATGAAGTAGCTTGTCGTAGCTTTTAAAAATATTGAGTTGTTAACAATCCTTCAGTTTTTACTTAATGCATTTAAGTTTGGTTATCTCAGTTACTGCAGTCATACATTTGGATGGCTAAATCAATGTAAAGTCTCTTTTCCTCAAAGGATCTGAAATACATTTTTCCCAATACTAAGTGAACCATATTTTTACCATATTTTTTGAGACCACCTATACATTTATCTTTCCAAACAGCTCAGAACAACGTATAACAACACTGTCTAGTGGGTTTCTTCACATAAAAATTCCGACTGCATTTTATGTCTAAATGCAATTTGACATTTCGATGTTTGTGTCACTGGTTTGGGATGACAGCTCTATAAATGCAGGTGAGAGAAGAAACCTGTAAAATAATGTAAGGCTTTTGCAGATATAATTTATTCAATGTAGGTCACAAATGTCTGAGATTTATCTTGTGGCCCTCAAAATAAGCTCCTCCCTCAAACTATTTTGTAGCTTGAATAATCTAATGTTTGTTAACACATATATGCTATTTATGGTTTTTATATGCTAAAATATGACTCTAAACTATTTTAAATGCTCCTGTTTTGTCTATTAGTAATGTCCATAGTACCATATGCATATGGTGATAGAATTGGCCCCTAAGTCTTTGTGACCATGAAAATATTTTCAACATGTAATGGGTTGCCCTGGCAATGGTTTCATCTAAAAGTCAATTAAATGAACAAAGAGCTTATTTAATATGCTCAGTCTTTACCTGCATGAAGCAGAATGCTTCTTCACCCAAAAGCCTTCCTATCGTACGTTATGATGTCACCAACCCCTGTGTAAACAGTGTGTCAACACAGTCAGCTAAGCTAGTATTCTTTACTATGGGGACATCTGTCACTTGGAGAGAAAATGAAAACCAAATTTAGGTGCTGAAATCTGTTCAGACATTTATTTTTTAACATTAATTGAATATATATTTTGTATATGAGTTATATTTGAAGTGTTTAATGGAAAGACATTTCATTGACTCAATATCCAGGAACATACAAAAAAACAGACAAAAGAAATAATTATATAGTATTGAAATTTTAAAAGAAAAGCCAACATTTTGTCACTTGAATATACATTATATCCCAAAAAGCAAATATATATTAAGTAATGTGGCGTACTTTGTTTTTGTGGATGTTTCTAAAATATTTGAATTAGAAGTATTTGGTAAATGTTTTATATGAGGTCACAGTTTTGTGAACGGTTTTATGTTGCACCTGACTCTGGTTTGAACAAGCTTACCCGTATCATTTATTCCACTGTTTATATTCCAAAATAGATGCCTGTCTATATCTTTGACAAAAATAAATGACACTTTGTTTTGTGAAGGAAACATGTTTTACATTTCTCTGTGTAAAAAGCCTAACAAAATTATTACTGTTCTTTAATAAAATGACACCTGAGCTTTGGAAAAACATGTTTCTTACTGCACACAGTGTTCTGAGAATGAGAGACAAGTGATGCACAAACAGTCATGACATATTACAGGCCCAGTGATTGATGAGTGATTAGTGAATGATGAGCGTGAGTGAATGTATGTGATTTATAAATAAGATTATTGAAAGACGTTTATCTTTACTTAATGTAGCAGTGATGTTTAGTTTTCATTTGTATTTATTTTTATGCAATGGTGGTATATACATATTTTGGGATAAGTCTGTCTGTTAAATAGTTGGTTGGTATAGAACACCAGAGATCAATCGGCATTTTCCACATGTCTTTGATCATCAATACTCTGAGGTGTCTATGAGCAGCTTGGCATTTGGAACAGTCCAGCATGCTCCTGTTCCCATTGTTCTGCAGTTTTGCTTGTTCAAGACCAGTCTGCATTTACTTTGGAGCTGCTCTCTCCAGCCACCCAAGGTCATATATATGCCCACACGCAATGTTAAGCAGCATCACTTGCTAACATCTTTGTTTCCTCCATCTCCAATCCCTCTGTGCTTTTCCTTTCATAACCTTCATAAAAGGGCCAGGTTCTGGATCTTTAAATGATTAGCGTCCTATATGTTTTGGATTTTATTAATGTTAATTTTGACAGTAAGGAACACTTAGCTGATTGAAATAGTAAGTCAAATCCATAGTACGCATTTAGGCAAGTACTTAATCTCTAAAGTTATCCGTTTAAGTGGTTTTGTTGTGCCGTATTTGGGTGTACTTCTGAAAATGCCTTTTCAAGAAGACTTTATAAAATGTATCACTTAGTGAATTCTCATCCCTAACAGATCTCATAATTCAAACATTAACTTTCTAGACAACATTATTCACATTCTAGACCTAACATGTTATGCAAACAAGCAAGTTTGCACAAACCTGTAAGCCTCTAAAGGTATCTCTGGATGAGAAGTTCCCACATGTGGTCTGCAAGATCTGTTAACCACACTTGACATATGAAATGTATATTTAACGTTACATAGTGTAAGTCGCTGTAAATCAGTTCCAGAGTAATAATAATGTGGAATAATACAGGTATCATACAGTCTTATGTTTTACTTTAAAATAAAAATATACATTTCAATATAATGCTGGGATTGGCTCCATCTTTCCCGCGACTCAGATGGATAAAGCGGAATAGATAATGGATGGATGGATGGATTTCAATATACAAAATAGAACAAAATGAGTAACAAAGTTCTTCAAAATGGCTACCGATTGCCTTGCTACGAGTTCCACATACATGAGTTTCAGCAGGAAATCACCCAACACATCTTCCACCCTCTGCTGCAGTCATTCCTACAAGTCGGGGGTACTTGTGGGTTGTTTTGTTCTGATTCTGCCACCCAGATTATCCCGTACAAATTCTCTGGAGTTGAGGGCTCTGCCAGATTAAGTAAAGTCATCAGCTGGATTTTTCCAGAAGTTTTGGCAGATAATTCTCTCACTATTTGAAGGTGGGTTTTTAAGATCTTACTGATGATTGAAAGGCTGCTTTAATCTTAATACTGGTAGAATGGCAAAACTCCGAAGAAGATAATGCTAGTAAGGCATGCTAGTTGACATCTCGCTGTATTTGGTGAAGATCACCAACAGGCTTCTTGTTCTTGTCCGATCTTCATGAGTGCCAGTATTTCAGACAGTTTGAATTTATACAGAGTTGGATAATTCAGGTCCAGAGAGTAAAAGTCCAGACCAGGATTTTTGTTCCAACCAATCAGTTGAGTTACTCTGTGCCTGTGACTCTTTATTCTCAGCTGGTTGGATGAAACAAAATCCTGGTCTGGACTTTTACTCTCTGGACCTGAAATACATGACTCTGCATTTAAATGACTCTGCTTTAAAGATATTTACGCTTTACGATTATGGCTTCCATCTTGAATTTTTTAAATGCAACGATTGCTTTTTTGTATAAATGCATATATTATACAATGAAATACTGTATTAAGTATTAATAGATGTGTCTACAGTTCAAAGAATACGTAAAAATATGGTTTCAAGCAGATGAATTCAATCTATTAGGTCGTACTGTGTTACTGTACCTATTCATTGGTGCACCACTGATGGCAAAAACAGCATCTCAAAGAAGCAGCTCAGCTTGTAATAAAATTTTTATTGAATTTGGTTCACTAATTAATTTTCATGACTAATTAATTCCCATAATTAAATTGGAACCAAAACATATGTCTGTTGGCTATAAATGTTATATATGTTATAAAGGATATGATGAATTGTGATATCAATGTCTATTTTTTAATTTTGTTCTTGGCATGTTTTCATATTAAAGGTTATGGCTTTAAAATAATGTTACATGAAGAGTGTTAGCAAGAGACGTGAACTTGAACGTTAGGTGTCACACTGTTATGGTGAGGTAAATTTGTCATCTTCCTGAAAGACTTTACAGAGAGCTGTGAAGTTAGACTGAAAGGAGAAAGTCTATATAGTGAGGTCAGTCAAGGTTTATAGGATAATGGTACATTTCATGCAGTTCAGTTCAACTAAAAGTATCGTTACTGTAACCCTTTTGCAATTAGATCATTTGGCTTAAAAACTCAGCCTGCAGGCTACTCCTCCCAGCCTAAACCCCAGGTATAGTACAATCCCTACTATATGATTTAGTTCCATCAGACCTCTCAGTCATATGACTCACCTTTAGTGTCCTCAGTACATTTTTTTCTAGTTCAGGCACAATCACACCTTAAGTTACAGTTAAATTGTACCTTGAGTCAGAGACAGGAACTTAACTGATTCTGCAAGAAAAAAAAGAACAAATCTGATTGGATCTGATTAGCAACAGGCAGTTTTATCATCCCTCTGGATCCAAATACATTATTGAACACAAACATGGAAATAAATATATGAACATATACTACATCTTACACTATGTATGGCAGTGAACAAACTGCAATGGAAACACCACACAAAATAGACTAAACTGGAATTGCAAACGTAGCTACATGCAGAGGTAAGTAATATTACATTAAATGCTAATTAGTTACTATATATAAATGACACCGAGTACTTTGATATGTGAATTTTCATAACAGTTTGAGACAAGTAACAAAGCCAGTGTATTGATGTCCCAGTTGCAGGTGTATCAGTCCAAAAAATAAAAAATTATACAATGTGTTGGGGGAACTGTGCCTGCTTAACATGAATAAACAGAGATTGATGGACAATTAACATAATAGCTGCTAAACACCACAAAAGAACCACAGCTCTGAATCAGCACCTCCGTGACCAAGTTTCCACAAAAGCTGTACATCGGGAGCTATGCAAATTGGGAATTTATGGCAGCGCTGCCATTCAGAAGGAGCTTGTATCTAAGGCCAATGTGCAGAGACACACAGCTCCCAATGGTATTAAAAGTAAATTAGTGCTCTGACAGCGTATCATTCTATACTTGGATTCTTAGAGTTGATGAAGTCACAAGTCACGTATTTACGGAAGGGGGTTTGTCTTCTGGTTACAGGTCTTTGTATCCCCTCATCAATTTTCCAACAAACTTTGGTGCAGTTGTCCCTTCAGAGATGCACTCAGGGGCCTCATTCTGACAGGCAGGGCTGCCCAGCTTCTCCACACACCCCTACCCATAAGGCAGCTCCATCTGAAACCTCTATGTGACATTCCTCACTGACACAACCTTCAGTACCCTACCCAGGAAAAAGGGGGGAAGCTATCAAAGAACCCGCTAAATAATAATCAGTTCAATTCTTAGTTCCTCCTGTTGCACATGCAATTAGGGATGCAGTTAGAGATTTTATGCCCCATAGAAGCATATTATACTGGGCCCACAACCCAAATCAATCTGATTATGTTCCCAAATTTTAAGGCCCCTGTGATTCTGGGACCTGGAACTGTCCCATCCTATATGGTGCCCCTGCATCCACATAACTGAATAAAATGTATATACACACAGACACACATATATATGAGCAATATAAATTTATGTACCGTGTGTGTGTGTATGAACATTTGCACCATATTTAAAATAACCTGAAGAAAGGTTAATGTTAACATTTAGTAGATTTGTATTTATGGTGTCTTTTGAATGTTTTATGACCGGAATAAATAGATGTAATCAACAATGTGTTGCTATGAAGTGATGAATTGCAAGGTAATAAAGGCTGGTCTGCCTTTGCATGTGTGTGTAAAGACTCCTGTGTGTGAGCGGCATCTGGGTGAGACATGATGACATTCCCCAGCCAACCCACTGCATTGTGGGTAACCTGTCCCATCTCATGCTGTATAAAAACCATTCCCACTCTGTCTTCTGTCTTCACAGTGACAGACAGTAAGGAAAAAAGCATGAACACCTGAACATACTGAACAACCGAGGACTCGGTTTAAAGGGAAAAAAAAGAATTGCACAATATAAGTACTTGTGGTGAATATTTTAAGGAATCTATACACAGAGAATTACAGTGTGAAAGTGGGGTAATGTGTTTGGACCTTTTTCTGAGGCGTCACAGGGGCCATTAGAAACCCAGCCTTGTGGATGCGTTCTGGGAGCCCCTGACGGATATCTTTGCAGACTGTCTCCTCTACAATGGCCTCTGAATGTGAAAAGTGTCAAGGTTCTGATCCAGAGTGGGCTCTGTTTTAGCATTCTCTGGGCGCATTAGAGACACAGCACCTGTCCACCTCTGACAATGCAAGCTTCAGCCCCGTTCCTTCTGCTGCTTTCCTGTGTAAGTCAAATTTTCATTTTTTATCTCCTAATGGCCAAGACCTGGTCAAATAACTGAGAGTTTGCCATAGGTTTCCCTGTTTACTGTTGAAAAAAAATGATGTAATCTGATTGCTTTAGAACAGGGGTGGGCAATCTTATCCGCAAAGGGCCGGTGTATATGCAGGTTTTCACTGCAACTCCCTAATTAGATTACTAATTAGAGATCTGATTGGCTGAAGAGTCCTCACACCTGTGTTTGAACAGCTGACCTACAGGTTATCCCAAAAACCTGCATGCACACCCTTTGCGGATAAGACTGGCCACCTCTGCTTTAGAAGCTAAAGAATATAATGTGATTCCATAGATAAAATACCTTAAAATGAGGCAAAGTTCAATACTATTGGTAATATTTAGCCAGACTTTGGCCTGGTTTGTGGTCATCATTTTTCCCCATATTTTGGAATCGGGGCAAATCCACCACCGAGTGTTAAAATGTGTCTGTGTTCTGCGTTCACTCCGCTGGAGAAATGTGTCAATTCTTTCAAGAGCTAACCATCTGGTGAGTGAGGTATGTCCTGGATGAAAACCAAAGCCCTTATCACCTGCCTGTGAATGGACACTGGCGAGAGAGAGCAATCTTTCACAGTCATGTGACAGTCTCACAGATCAAACGATGAATAGGCTGAATTATTCTGCATGCCATATACTAAGCCAGACATAGGCATAAAATAACCAACATAGCTCTTTATACTTCACCATATTTTACTGCTCTTTTTTTATGAAAGCTTTTCAGACATATTTTTATTTGATGCTCTTATTTGTTCTTTAAGTGAAGCGGAAACAGAACTGAACCAAATTGTGTAAGAGTAACCTTGGTCACTAATTTATTTACCTCAATAAAAAAAGTACATTTTGTGTATAATATGGCACATTGCTCTAGGGCTGCGGGTTCAATTACACTGGGTACTCTGGCCCTCTCTTATGTTCTCCCACAATCCCCTCGCTCATTCTATCCCATGCTTCCTAAAATAGGCTCAAGGATCAGCATGACTGGATAAGTGATTAAGGAAATTAGATGGATGGATAACATGATAATTTTAAAATAGTAAATTATAATTATATCTCAGCAATATTCCCTCATAAAGGTGAATTAATTTCCACTCTGGAGCTTAGCCCTGAAATTGACAGTCAGACACCAAAAAGTACACAGTCCAAAAAGTCCTGTTTTCTTTAAGACAGTCGAGAAATAGACTTGATCGATATATAAGCTAGCACTTTGATGATTTAAAAAAAAAAAATCTCTGTAAATAACATTTAAAATGATAACAAAATGGTTCCTCAGTGTGTGTGTGTGTGTGTGTGTGTGCGTGTGTGTGTGGATTAGGTTTATTAGATTACATTGTGGGGACCAAATATCCCTCACAGCGTGATTAAAAACCTATTGTTCAACTTTGTGAGGGACCATTTTTCAGGTCCCCAAAAGCATCTGTGAATGCAATCAAAAAAGTTAAAATTTTCTTACTTATGGTTAAGGTTAGGGCTGGGTAGGGGTTAAGGTCGTCATGTTGGTCGTCAATAGTTTTTCACATAGGAATGAATGGAGAGTCCCCACATAGATATTACAATAATTAAAAACCTCTTTGTGTGTATTTGTGTGCGTGTGTGTGCGTAGAATTTCAGGTGTGGATTTTGGGACTGCTTTCATTACAGATATATCCATGTACAGCACTGACAGTCCCACTTCAACGTGAGTAATGTGTTCCTGAAAAACCTCACATTAACGAAAATTGGTGGAAAATCGAAAATACGAGATGAGAGCAAATGAATGTAACTGCAATGTTGTATTTACCAGTGGGAAATTCAGGACTTTCGTTAAGCCCTGAGTTCCCGAGTTGGGGAGTGTCATTACAATAGTCATGGTGGAGGCAATGGATAGCTCCACTGTGAAAGGCAAATGATTTTAATTGAAAGTAATAAATTTTATGTAGCATGTCATTGCAAAACTCAATTGCTTTGAATGTCGAGGAGATTGTTATTAAATTTCGTAGCTTGAAAAATAATGACAGGTCTTACTATTGGATACATATAGCATGTCAGCTCCCTCATGTTTGAGCAAGGGATTACTAAAAGTTCAATTAACACAAATGTGTTTGGCAGCAAAACAAAAAGTAGCTCTCAGTTTTGCTCCGAATTACCCACTTGAACACGTGTCATGTCCTAATTAATATTTCCCAACTATCTAGTCGGATTATCTAAGTTGGACTTGCTTGCAGCATAAAATATATACATATCCAACTGGGAAACTATGGTTAAGAGAATGCGACTCCAAAACTGAGTAACTTACGTCAAACAAAATTAATGAGTTAATTAAAACAGTGATACCAGTGGCCAATGACATAATTATATGCATTTTAATTAAGTAATAATAATAATATGTTAATAAATTACATTACAAGCATATTCTATGGATATCAGTATGCATCTGGTGTCAGTCACACTCATGCTTTTAGACTCTCACACTCAATTAAATCCATATCATTCCATTATAAACATAACATTTGCTACAACAAAAGCATTGGGGTAGTTGTAGAACCCTACAGACTATTTACAAGGTCATAAAACTGCTACATGCATGTAAATGCAAATGCAGACTTGTCTTGAATTGAATATTGAAAAAGATGGTCAGCCAGCTGACCAACATGGTAACCCTGTTTAAAAAAGGTTGCCGCGTGTTTCATATGATAATTTAGATTTTTTTAAATGTTAGACTTTCACTTTTGCAATGCATGGATTTGAAAAACCCCCTCCTGGAGCCGACACCTTATCGTGGTGGAGGGGTTTGCGTGTTCCAATGATCCCAGGAGCTAAGTTGCC